>JAVQJD010027108.1:0-83151 GCA_036023655.1 Nannoperca australis | reverse complement strand
TTTTGTGGGCTAAATGTAAACTCTATTTCTCTGTCTATTGATTGTATAATTTTGTCAGCCACACAAACACAATCTGTGTGTGTGTGTGTGTGTGTGTGTGTGTGTGTGTGTGTGTGTGTGCATATCCATGTCTGTGCCCGCAAGCCTTAATTTCCAAAATGTTGCTGCAGATGTCATTTTTTCATGAAAACGAGATAGATTAATTGTAGCCATTTAGAATGCATTAGGAAAAATTTATGCAGAGTGCATAGTTAGATTTATCATTTGCAGCTGTAAAAGAGTTTGTTGAAGTGAGCAATTACATCAAATACGGACTTTGACAGTATTGTTACTTTATGGGGGGAAAATCAGATGCTGGCCTCAGCAGCAGTCATGGAACAAGTCCTTACCTCATACAGTGGGCACATATTGGAAGAACTGTGATCAACAATTACAAGATGATGACAAATAGGCAACATAAAGAGACAAAAAAGGAAAACGTGTAGTGCTTGCTTCTGTGTGTTACCATACTAAATTTGTAGCAAATCTGGCTGATGGTGATAATTTATAACCTCTAAAATTCAGTTTTATGGGACAATAGTTTGGGAGAATTCAGTTTCTGTCACACTTTGTCTGGACAGACAGACTGTAATATCATATCATTCATCAGCTATTAGATGATATGGGTGAAATTCTACCAATGGCAAAATTATACAAAGTTAAATCAAAATGCTTTCCCCCCCCAACTCAAAGATTTTATTTTTATTCATGTTTTTTTTTTTTTATCCATGTCAGCACAGTGATGTATCAAATGGACTAACATTTTTGACATGCACACCGTGCAAACCGCAGCACACATGATTATAAAAATTCTTAAGTACTGTTTGTAAAATCTATTTTCAGGGAAAGGAGCCCAACCTCCAGACAGTGAAAATATCCACAATATCAAAAGTGCCATAGAGCCTGGAGAATTTGGGATTTTAAGCTAACCCTTGTGGTTTAGTTTAAAGGCCACGCTACAGCCAGACTTTCTTTTTTTCTCCCCTTTCCTCCAACGTATACTCAGTCCACTTGTGTTGTACGTTTCTATATGCCTCCTTCTCAAAAATAAGTGCATGAGGTCATTGCTTTCTCTGAATATAAGCAGCTGCTACTTGTTGTGGGCTTTTTCCTCGTTTTCTTTTCCATCTTTTAGGAAGTATTTTCAGAGCAGTCGTGCACTTTTTCTTCACATGCATCCACTTATATACATTCACACCTGGGAGCTACTAAATGCAACCACAGTTCACTGCTGCAGGCCACTGAATTGCTGGAGCAGTTTGGCGTTAAATGCCTTCCTTTCTGGCATTTTGACAGTAGTTGTTACGGGAGGGGAGAGTGTTACTCATTAACTCTCTCCACTTACATGTCATCAGCTTGTCAGTCTAAAATGCTTCAACAGTGGATGAAATTGGGCTCGTGGGAATATCTGGACACCTAGGCAGGAGCAGTGCAAATAGAGAGAACAGAAACATAGTGTATATGGATAATAAATAATGTCAGCTTCTTCCATGCAGCCACAGTCCATCAACTCCTGGAGAGTGTAGAGTGTAGAGAGTAATTGGGACAGAGAGTGAGGGGAAAGAGGGAATCGTGTCTTTGCAGGCCAGTGGAATTTGATTTCTCTGCTCCACTCAACGTGCTGAAAGTCTGCAGGAGCGCCCCGTGACAGATCTCACAGAAAACGTTCAGAATCAATAGTTTGATAAGTTGAACTTTTTATCTTTGGGAAAAAAGTTACAGAGACGCAGATGCAACATAGACCTAATATTTCTAATATTTTCCACAATACTAAGTATGTTTGATCACCTGACATAGCTTGACCCTGCAACCCCACCCACATGCAACTTGGCTGCCTGTCAAATCTGCCAGCGATGGCATGTCTTGTGTCATGATGTAATCTCCAGGCGCTTTTCCAGTTGTTTAAACAAGCCCCATCTGGGCCATGAACACACCTGTCACAGCACAGTAGATGTCAGCATATTAAGTGTGATGTAGGAACATATAGCATAAACTAAGAGTGTAAGATGTCAATCTTCATCACAGAGGGAATATTTGAATCATTTGGGAAGTTTGAGAATTGAGCTTGTGACGACCAACAGTGGAAAACAAAACATGTTTTTCGACTATAATAGTACAAGACGTCATATGTCATGAATGTCAAATATGTATTCATGGTAACCCTCCCAAGCTAAACAGTCACTCAGCCCTGGGTGTCAATTTAAATAAAAATGCATTGTTAGTCACTTAACCTGGTTAAATGAGGCTTAACCTCAATCACACATCAATAAAATGACTGCATCCAGTCCGAAAGTCTGGTGATTGATGTGCCGATGAGAGGAGTGCAGCAGTCATCTATGGTTATGGTTTTCAGCCTGGTGTGTTGGCTTTCTGACAAAGTTGATTACTGGAGAGGGTTTACTGAAGGCCAGAGGTGAGAGAAGTTAAAGACTGACAGAGCTGCTACCAAGAATTATGAAGCCCCTGGCAAGATTTGACACCAACCCCACCACCTATTTTCACAGAGGCAGCTAAAATCTTTTTTAAATGTATTCAATACTGTGTATTTAAGTCTGAATAGCAAGAAAAATACCCACAATCCAATCTATTAAAGGAAATATTATTATTCACTTTTTGTCAATACCACTTTCATGTGGTCACAGGAGATGGAGAAAGATGGAGATAGCTTAAGCTATGTTAAGCTATGTTAGCTTAACATAGCTTAGCATAACAACTGAAAACACAGGGGAAACAGCTTACCTGTGTCTAGGTTTAACAAATCCTAAAAGAACAAAATAAGTAAACCAAATAAGTTTCCCAAAACGTCAATCTGTTCCTTTTAAATCTTAGGTTGACCCAAATTATAAACTCAGTCACTGGTAGAGGTATCTAATGCATATATAGTTTTTGTTTTATTTGCTCAGGTTTTTACATTTCCTCTTTGAAATGTTTAGCTTCCACCTTAAAACAATGGCAGTGAAAGGAATTTTGTTTGTGTGGCTGAAATCATAAAAACCACAACTCTTTCCAGAATCGGTGTCCTGATTACTCGTGATAATCCACAGAACAAGCTGTCAACAAGTTTCATGGGACTGTTTCTTTGGTAGAAAGTATTTTCAATCAAAACAGTTGACAGAGAAGTCTGTGGATTGTCCAGATTAACATTGTTTTGGGAACAGATACTTTGCTGTTGAATGTTTTCAATGATGTGAGCGCCACAAATGAAATCTAATTCAATTTTATTTATAGTAAAGTAAAGTAAAGTATAACTAAAGTTGCATCAGAGATCCCAGAGACAGATATTTGGGCAAATAAAACCAAAACTATCTCCAAACAGGCCCTTTAAACCAATTTCACACGTGGTTGAAATGTGATTCAAATCCCAAATCTGAAAATACAGCTCAACCTGACCAATCAGACAGAATTTTAAGCTTGTTAGTTTTTTTGCTCCATCAAACAGCCGCTTACAATACAATGTAAAACAGATTAGATACAGAGACAAACAACATAAGTTAAGACTCTGTTGATCCCTGTGGGGGATTTCACATGTTATCCGCATATATCTGTAATACTAACAAGACCGCCCAGCAAAGAAACACTGCACAAACATCTTTGAGGTTTCGTTCATGTCTGTCAAATGCGTGTTGTGCTGCAATGATTAAAAAAAAGATGTAAAAAATAGGAATGTGGAAACTTCTCCGTCACTCGCCTCTAGCACCTTCAGTCATTGGAGAGAAAAGACACCTCAGTCAGTGTGTGCATACAGCTAATTATTGTATTATATAAACACCTAGAGATGTATATTCCTAAGAACGTACAGAATGGACAGTCATAGCATCACATCAGCTCTGATAAGCCTCATATACCTTAATAATCCTCTTCCACACACACACACACACACACACACACTCACTGGTGATCATGGTTATTGATGGGAGTTTGTGGAAGAAGACAGTTATTAGAGGTCAATGGTTACTGGGGTGAGTGGGGGGTCAGCGTCTTAAAGGTGAGAAGGTTCTCTTGTAAAAGGGGAGCACATTGCAGGTGCATGAGTGCAGGTATTTTCTAGAACAGTTTTACAGGAGTCCTTTGACCTCAGGGCTTACCTGGATATGCTTCTTGTACCAAACAACACATGCACATACACGTGTGTGTGTGTGTGTGTGTGTGTCTGTCTGTCAGTGAATCTTTATCCATCTAACACACACACTCTCACACACAATCTCACAAAACATTTTTTATCAACAAAAAGACTGATGTAATGACCCTCTGGCCCTGCCCTCATTCTTCACATACTTAATACTTTCCACTGTCTAACTGTATCAGACTCTGAACTGTCTGCCTGTCTTTCCATTTTACCTTCACAAACACTGCATAGAAAATGTTATATTATTGCTCTGGTCTCCCATGGCAACGCCCTGAAACCAAGCCTCCTTGCGTAATATTATGATGTTACAACCACTCAGCTGCTTAACTGCTTCCCAAACTGTTTATCCTTGGATGGCAATCATGCATCTGCTGTGCTCGAAGGAGTCTTGATTTAATCAGAAATATCTGGTTTGCCCTTGGATCATAAATATCCAAAGAGGCCAAATCACAGAATGATGTGTGCACAAAGGAGCAGATCCCTTCCTACGTAATACACAGCCTTATTGGAAACACCGTGGAAGTGATTGAAGTGTGTCCAGACTTGTGTCAGTGGAGTCTGCCACAAACAGCTGATAAAACAGACTTCATTGTAATCCTGCATTAATGAGGGAATAATGAGGAGAGATTGTGTTTTTGTGTTTTTATTGTATTGGGAAAACACTCACACTCCTGCATGCACATGGCCATAATGTGATGCGAGAGTTTGCGAGGTATCTGAGGGCTTTCCACCAGAGTTGTGCTATCTAGAGTCCACAGAAACAGCAATGGGATGATCTTTCAGCACATATTAAAACTGCAAGTTAAGTAGAGACAACACTGCGCGTCTCCGAGGAGCTGAGACCATCTGTAAGCTGCAGCACACGAGCCCTGAGTGGCAATTATTTCTGAATTTGAAAAGTGAAAGTGCAGATCCAGCTGGGCGCACACCTGCAGACAACACGAATTCAAAGTGATGAAGTGATTTTGTGATGATGTTAAACTGAAAATGCTGCTGTAAACCTTTGGGGAGCAGAGACAGTCATAAGGACCGGCTGTTTATGAGATGGACAGACAATACTGACAATTATATGTGACAGCAATGAATGACCAGCATGCTAATAAACCTTACACTACTACTAGCAGTTCAAGTACTGCTTAAAGACTTTATATTTGGATCTTGAGATTTAAATATGCTAAAATCAATATTTTTGTGTAAGCAGTAAATGACACAGAGAATTATCACCAGACTCGACAGTTCCTCTCAGCTCTTTGGAACATTTTAGCCTCTTTCAGTTTATTATTGTGGTTTTACGGCCTGCTTTGGTTTACTCTTATCAGCAGTTTTTCCAGCCACAGCACACAGCTATATTTAGCAAAAGAAGCTCTGATAAACCCACTGTATGCTACCTGTCCAGCACAAAAAAGCCCATAGACACACAAGTTATCCATTTGCTGGTAAGCGCAGTGCTACATTTCACCACCCAAGAGCCAAATATTTTTCCTCAGGTGTCGGTGGAGACCAAAAAAAGACTAAAATGAGAAAAATATTGAACTTAAACATTCATCAGTTGGGCTCCAAATGGATGTTTGCATTACTCCATATTTGCTGGATGTGTTAACAGGCAACTGTTTGCTAACATGTTTGCCATCGATTAAGCATAGCATTAGTTCAAGCAGGGAAGTGAACCTGTTTTATATGCTTCAGTATCATTGGCTCATTCACAGCTGTGCGGCAAGAAACATCCAATCATATTCATGCTTGCGTACAGCACAGACATTATAACCTGTCACTTCATCACTGTTACTGTTTTGCCAACACTGTTTGCTGCCAAGGCTCCCTAACCTCTTCCTCGTGGTGTTTTCGTTATGGCTGATTTAACTAAGATTTCGTGTTGTCATATATGTTGTTAATTAATGTTGTTAATTAGTTTTCCCAGCAGAATCCTCATACCTGCTCAGATTCTTTTAGAGCTCCCTCAAAGAGCAGACTCTCTAATGGTAAAACTTGTTTGACTTTCAAGAGAGCAAAACAATTGAATACACTGGTCAGGGGGGTTTATGTATAGTTTATTGGGTCGGGGTTGTAAACAAGTATTAAGCTTTCCTTTTTATACATCAGACTTTTTACTTATGTTGAGTCAGCTGAGGTTTCAGTATCCGGGCAAGCTCTCGGGCACGAGGCCATTCTTTTGCTCATGATGAATCATGTCAGCTTTTTTGAATATCTCAAGCGGTTGTTTATTATTTCCTGTGTATGCAGTTTCCTCTGGGGCCTTTAAGCAGCTTTTATTTCTGTTATACCAAATTAATTCACAATTTTCTATTTTGTTAAACAGTCATGCTCAATGCTTGACTTGATTATCTGGCTGTAATGTTGGCCTGTTGGATAATCGTGCTGTCACCCCATACACTGCATTAATCTAGCACGAAAACCAGAAAAAGAGCGAAGAGGCAGCTGCTATCCAGAAAGAGTGGTGGTTACTAGTTTCTTTGTTTTGTTTTCAGTAAATGTAGCCAAGAGGGAGACTGCAGATTTATTATTGTCCTGAGCCTTTAGCATCCAAGCAAATCCTCATTTATTTATTTTACCATCAAACTAGTTTGTATTTTTCAGACCGCCTTACACGTAAGTTATTGCTTCATTAGAATCAGAGTTACTTTTAATTGCCAAGTATAATAAATAGAGAGGAAATTGTACTGGTGGCACTAAAGAAGAGGTGTATTAACAGCTTGCAGTGTGTAGGGGCAGAAGGAATTTAAGATAAGGGACAAAGAAGACTTTATAGTTCAAATAAACTTTATACAGACACAGTTTATCCTGACGTCATTTGTTTTGCAGCAGAGAAGCCCCTGCGGTCACACAATGGGAAACAGACATCTGTGGACAAGGGCCTGGGGGAGAGCTGGGAGCCTTCTATCCATCTGGATGGAAGACCTGTCGACCGCTTTGTCCACTCTAACAAACCCACAAGGTCTCACCGCTTCACTAAAGTGGGAAAGGACAATCGCTCTCACCTACTGGAGGATGTAGGTAAGGCAGAAACAGAGAGAAAGTTAAAAGGAGAGGGTGAGAGCAAGACGAAGATGTGAGATGTTATGATCAGACGGTTGCGAGTCTCTGACCATGTTTGAGATTGAGTGACATGAATGGATCAGGTGGGAGCTAATGAGTGTGTTTTTGAGGGTCCTGAGGAGTGCTGGTTGCACTGCTACACACACAAAAAAAAAAGCAATTCAGAGGAAAATAAATGGACAGAGAGCAAGAAAAAGACTTCTGGCTTAAAGTTGGAGTGAGCTTTCAGATCCCGGAGTTCTGCACTTTCTCAAGGCAAGTGCCAAGAATGAGGAGGGGATGAGCGAAGCTGTGTACAAAGCAGAAACGCCAGGAGGTGAGGTGTACGCACACGTGTCTGAGTGTGTGTATGATACATCTTTATCAGTGGATTAGTTCATCATTGGATGCGCTGACATCCAAGTTTGCCAGAAGGAAAGAAAGAGCACTGGGGGTGGTGGTGCACGTGACTGGCAATTATCGTACCAGCTCAGCAGACAGTGGTTATTTTAGGTTTTAGAAGAGGACATTATTTTTAGGTCTTAACAGCCTCCTGGTAATCCCTTGTAAAACATAAGACAGATCTTTATGTTTCAATACACATACAGTTTGCAGTGTTGACACAGTCTAGCCTGCTTTTGTCATTATTCCATTTTCCTCTGTCCTTGGCTTCTTTGAGCCATACTTCATCAGCGGCTCAAAGTCTGCAGCCAACCCTTCTTTTCCACATCCAAACCCAGCCCAGCTCCTATAACCCAATCCCCTGTGTTGTGGTCACTGTGTGTGTGTGCGTATGTGTGTGCAACATATGTGGGTTTGGTGGTGATTGTGGTGGAGGACAGGGTGGTGCCAAGTGTTGAAGTCATACATTGTCTTGTATGGTGTGTCAGTGTGTTCAAACATGCATCTATGGATGCTTTTGTGTGTGTGTGTGTGTGTGTGTCTGTGTGTGTGTGTGTGCGTGCCTCCCAGCGTGCGTTGTGGCGGCTGGCCTTGTGGTTTCTCCAGCTCCGGTGCAGTTTGCCATAAATCTCTGGCAACCGAGTTGAGTTTCAGCATTGCCTTTCCAGAAATTCCTTGCCGATTGTGTGTTGTTCCCTCAGCAGCATGAGAGCAGCATCAATTGTCATAAATAACACCATGCTGTTTGCCTCCACGTCTGGCCAGCTCGCTGTTAAAACAACAAAGATGGAGCGATGACTTATTAGCAGCAACAGGGAGCGGGATGGGGAGTAAAGGAGTAGGGGAGATTGGAAAAAAAGACCCTCACTTTTCTCACTGATAAGGGGATAATCACATCTTTTAAAAGTTGACTTGCACCACAAAAAGGAAACATTTATTTCCACTTGAACATGCTATCAGGTAGAAATTTGGAAAATCTGAACTTCTTTTTAAATGTATATCATTTGCTGCTTGCTATGGCAACTTAATTTAACCGGAAGCCCTGTGTCTTTTTTTCTTTAGACCCTGAATGGGTTAACCTGGATGGCTTTGCTGTGTTGGGCGGTGCACCTGTCAGCAACTCATCAGCAGGTAAACCTGATCTCAAGGCATCTTTACCCACAACCCATGGGAGTGGTGTGTCTCTGATGTAAAACTATCAAGTTCAATACAAAAAAAACAGTTTGCTGAAATGATCTGCTGTCATCGTGGACATAAAAGGAGCCGCTCTAATGTGAGGATGATTCACAATTAGGTCTCGATTTTCCTTAATTCCCTCACTTGCTTTGTCCCTGTGGGATCAGTGGGGGAAAACACTCACTTGTCTCTGACTCATAGATTCCCATCTATTAAGTTAAGTATATTTTTGTTGCAGGTGATCCAAATTTAACAAGTATTTTAGAGTTTTGTTGCCTTTAATGGTCCACACCATCATTTTCACATAATTGCCTGTCACTGCTTTCAACAGACTGTAAAATTAAAGGAAATTAGTAGCAGCCAGAATTTCTTATAACCTGATTGCCAGATGAGTCACACAGTAAGTAATATCTATGTATATGTATGAGTGACAGCCACTTTATTAATTAGTAGAGCTTTGAAACTTACTTGATTTTGTGGTATTTAAAGACTAAATGACTCATTGAATAATAGACAAAAAAAATCCACAAATTAATCAATAATGAAAACAATCAATTATTTGCAGCTCTAATATTTATCTAAACTTTAAGCTCTTTAGAGGCAATCAGATGGTCTTCTCATATGTTCTCAATTGAAGTCAAGCACACTAAAAGAAGCTTAACTAAGTTTCAGATTAGTCTTTTAGTAAATTTTAATTTTATTTTCATTATGTGTTTATTTCTGTGAGGCGTCATGGGCATATTCCATGTATACACTCACTGGTCTATCACTGCTCTAACAATCACATACTTGCACGCTTGTGTTCATACTGTTCCATAGAGACAATTTAGTCTCTCCAAACCACTTGAGCTGGCATGTCTTTGTGCTGTGGCAGAGAACACGGAGAAAGCCCATTCAAATTCCATACTGAAAAGATCAGGACCAGCAAATGAACCCAGGAACTTCTTGCTGTGAGGCGACAGCGCTAACCATTGAACCACCATGCTGCTCTGGAGTTTCAGTTGTATTTGATTGAGGCAGAGCTCCTCTGGAGACACAACAAGTTTAACTGCAGTGAATGGAGCCAAAGAACCACTGTGTGTCTGGTAAAATAATGCTAATGTCCAGTTCTATTGTACAAGCTTATATGCATAGACATTGGCATTAGTGTTACATTTTCATATCTTGACTGGTATTTTTTCTCTGCCAGTTTAGGCAAAATCGATTGTTTTGTACTCCTGGAAGGCTCTGCCACTGAGAATTGTTTGTATAAATTAAACTGAACAATGTTCTCCACTGTGAGACCCAGACTTACCAATTTATGTTTGCAGTTTAGATTTGCTTTTGAAGGTGGTGAAATGTCAGAGGGTGGATAAAAACCTTGCTTTGTTCAGCTGGTTTTTGAGGAGGGAATAATCACACAACAGTGACATTCTTCATTCTGAACGCAATGAGGTGGGTATCCGCTGTAGCAGTGGTATGTCTGTCTGTCTGTCGGGAGGCCAGCCTCATAGCACCTCGGGCCATTGAGCTTCCAGGAAAAGACAGAAAGTATCTGGCAGTGAGAGCATTGTGGAGTCAATGGTTTAGTGGTTCGTGGCGTGGAATCCCAGGCCAAACTATGCATTGTGACAGTTTTCCAGAGAGAGAAAAAAAGGAAGAAGTTGATTAAAACCAAAATGTTTTTTTGTAAGTCAGCAAGTACGAGGAGAGAGGATCAAACAGGTAAGGGGAGTTTGAGACAGAGGATTGGCCAATATTAGTATTATTCTATAAACTGTTACATTAGTAGCAGTCAAAAATTGCTGAAATATAGTAAGAACATATGATACTGCACCAAATATTATTTTTGGGCGGTGATTCCGTCTAGATTTTCAAGTTAATCTGTGTTTTCAAATACATTTATACAGTGGTACCATACTGTAACTTTGACAGACGATCAATTAAACACAATATTCGCAAGTTTCAGCTTTGAGCAAATATTTTTCCAGGTCATTTTAAAATGAGTGGAAATCGATGATGTCAAATTTGAATTTTAAGAAGCAAACTTTAATCATCTAACACACTTAGATGTGTGCATACGCATACAGTGTGCTTGTGTTCTAACAAGCAAACAATTATAGCAAGTGTCGACAGTAATGTTTAATTAGTTAAAATGAGCAACAACACTGTTGTGTAAATTTTATTTGTTATTTTGATGATAAATATGACTAAAATACAACTTCTATTAATTGCACCTTTAGCAGACATGCAAACGTTTAGAGACGGTTTGCTGTCACTTTGGCAGGCCTACAAGAGGAACATACAGAACAGATTATCTAAGAAACTTGTACAGGTGCAGAAGAATCTTGGAGGGAAGAATTTGAAAACAGGAAAAGTATTATCAGAAAGAGAGTTCTTGCATTACCAAACTGCCAATATTCTAGATCCAAAGGGGACAAATCCACTCAGCTGTGCTGGCAGGGTAGAGGGAAGGATATACAGAGAGACTTAAAGTCACAAATAGAGAGCTCCAAGTCTCCAAGTCTTGCTGACACAAACCTCCTCTTTCTTCCTGGGAGTCTTTCTATGGTGCATTTATTCTCCTCTTCACATCCTCCTTGCCTCATCTTTGTTTTTCAACACATGTACAGTGTCGTGGTGGAGGTCCATCAGCACTAAAATGCGCCCTCTCTTAGTCTTGGCATACCCTACCTGATCGTTGGAACGGAAAACCTGTCCGTATTTCTCCGTATAACCACTTTGTTACATCGGCTGACTTGTCAGTAGTGACCCAGCTGTGCATGCAGCTATCCTGATGGGAAACTGGGCAGATCCTCTTCATCTGACAGTGATTATGAGAAACAGATAAAGGAGGAATAGTGGGATGAGAGAAATGAAAGAAGACCAAAGAGTGGGAGGGACAAAGGAGTTTTTTGTTACATTGCCAATGCTATCACTCAGCAGCCAGATAAGGGGGGGCTGTCTGGCTGAGTCAATGTCTGAGTTGTTGTCCAAGATGGAGTCACTACTAGGGTGGGATTAAAGCAGGAAGAACGACACCAGAAGTTGGAGCAGATGACAGCGGACATGGTGCGGTTCCACAGCATCTCCCTTTTGGGCATGTTTGCCGTCATTGTTGGATGAAATTGACATGTAATTATGTGTTTATCACTGAGCGGATATGTCTTGTGTGGAGCAATTATGTTCAATGATTTTCCATGGCACTTAGTTTCAACAAGGCCCCAAAGGCAAATCCAGCACAGAGCACATATTATGAATTAACCGTGGGGTAATAAAGGTAAGATGAATTTAGCACTCAGGGCACTCTGACCTTTCCCCTTATGTTTTTCATCCACCAACAGGTCCAGTCAGGTCTCCACAAACTGCTGCCAGAAATCAGCCCTCTGTACAACGGGCCACCAGGGTTGACAGGACAGCTCACCCATTGGGCACGTCTAGTACAAGGACACACAGGAGGGCCCCTCAGTCCTCCTCGGGTCCCAGGCAGCCTGAGAGAGCTTTGGCAGGAGCCCCCCCACTGGAAAGGAGACGCCAACACCACACCAAGCCCCAATCGGACCAGAGAAACCGAAACACACACAAACTAAGTAAGAGGCCTCACATCTTACCCGCCAGGTCAAAGGGGCAAAGCTTTACGTTCTACTAAAATATTATGCTGAAAAGACTGGCAGCCATTTTGTAGATCCTATTTTGTGATTTATTTCTTTTGATGAAAATTAGCTAAATGGATACATTTTGTTTGTACTATCTTTAGTGTCCATAGTGTAAACCCTGGCCGTGCCTGGTATCCCTTTCTATTCATAGCATCTGAGTCCGTTCATGTGGTGTCACTGCAGGCACAGAACGCCCGGGGCCAGAGCGCACCAGCCAACAGAGCAGTCGCAACCAAAACAACCACACCAGGTACCTGCAGGTTTATATAGAATCGCTGCATTCCTCTACATATTTCTGTCTTTCTTTGCATTGTAAATATATAAAAAAAATAGATAATCGATAAGTTGACCTATAATGAAATTCTGTCGCCTTAGTTGTTGGTTTGGAGCTAGTTATTATGTCTCTACGTCTTTGTGTGTGTGTGTGTGTGTGTGTGTGTGTGTGTGTGTTGTCCAGAACCACCAGGGTACGAGGCACAGGACATCAGTGTCAGAGTCATGTCTCCCCAGTCAGTCCTCATCTCCTGGGTCGATCCTGCTGTTGAGATGGGGAAGGTCAACCCTGGGGCATCCAGGTAGGATCTGTTAAAGAGTGTGTGTTTATCTGCGAATGAAAGATAAAGAAAGTGACTTAAAGACAAACAAAGTCTGAGTAAGAAAGAACACTAACCCTTTCAACTGGAATTAAACATCCCTTTTTTCTCTTAACCCAGATCCTACACAGTTAGGTACAGGGAAAAGGGTGAGTCAGCACGCTGGGAGTACAAGGACAACACCCAGAGGAGAGTGATGATTGACACCCTGTCTGCTGATAGCATGTATGAGTTCTCAGTCAGAATCTCTCAGGAAGGCAATCATGGGAAGTGGAGTGTCTCAGTCTTTCAGAGGACCCCTGAGTCAGGTATGCATAGTCACTGCCTGCTGAGAATTGTTTACACAATATCATTGTTGGTCACAATGCAGCTCAAGAAAAGTGATGAATACACATTTCTTTTTCAGAGGAATAGCTATAGAGAGCCAAAGCCCTGCATTTTCCATAGAATATGAAAGGAGAATTTATTCTTGCAGAAAAGAATTCAGTCTTGCATAGCCATGTCTGTTAGCTCTTTTCTTCTTATTTCCTCATACCACTCTTCATCACATTCACTGCCTATTGCTCCCATTTGATATTTGATGCAAGCTTAGGCTGCAACTCTGTCATGATTGTAGCTTTTATACCATGTCATAGTAGCTCCTGAACTGCGGTTCAGTGGAATGTCAGCATTTACTGCCTGGCTCACAGCTCAGATTTCCATCTGCAGTTCCATACATGATCTCAAGGGGAGGTTTCTGACAATGTATGGCAGCAGTACTTCCCTCTGTTGAAGCCTCCTGGCACAAATATCCCCTCTGTTTTTACATGCTTTAAGCAGCAATTTCCTCACCCTGTTCCCCTCCACACTGCTTCTGGTTTCTGTCCTGCTGCTCCTCCTTCCACTGCTGTCTTTCTATTCACATGTGTTCTCCTCACATGCTAGCACCATCTGGGCCACCAGAAAACTTTGAGGTCAAGCCACTACGAGGGAAAGGAACTGCTGTCATTGCAACATGGGATCCACCTGAAGAACCCAATGGGAGGATAAGAGGTCAGGCCAGGATGGTTAAAGTTAAACTGAAAATAAATAATCTTTTGCTAAGTAATCAGTATTTCCTTGGTGTTTGACTTATTTGGGAAAATTTGGAAATTATTTTTTCTGCTATGATAGCACAGAAATTATATTATATTATTATAGTATTCTCCAATGGCCATGCATTTGTGGTTCCAACTGACAGTGCCTGTACTGTAATTCCATTAGTACATGCAATCCACAATATCTGAGTGAATGGGCACCAAAAAATACATCTGGAGAGTGTCATTAGGTGTTCAAATAACAAAACAAAACAGACTAAAAATAATGTTTAATGGGAATCAGTGCTGACGTTTTCAAGCTAGGCTAACCAGTTTCCTCTTGTGGAACACAAACACAGCGGCACGATGGGTCCTCACAAATATTGAATGTTGAAAAGGGACATATGTCTTGAATCTTAAAATGTTACATATCAATTGCTATGTTGGTTTGTTAAAAAATGGTTGAAAAAATGTACTGTATGCATTTTTGAATTTAGATTTTCAGAGGCCATTAGTAATTAAATGTTTTCCTGAATGGTCACACTACCTCTCTTTACAACAGTTGTTCATGCTTTGCCTCCACATAGAGTACATCCTGTCTTATGCTCCTGCTATGAAGCCATTTGGAATGAAAAGTGTGACGTACCGCGGCAGCAGCGCCACAGCAACCATAGATGGCCTTACACCAGGAGACCGGTACATATTCAAGATTAGAGCCACCAACAGGAGGGGACAGGGACCACAGAGCAAGGTCCTCAGTGTTGTCATGCCAGGATGTAAGCACATTTGACTATATACAGTATGTGTGTGCATGCATGCTTGAAAATTGTATTAATCCTTAATTAATGAAAATGTTTGTCTACTACCAGCAAGCAGCGCAGCCTCGTCATTCTCAAAAACCAAGGACAGCAGCAGGACTGTTCACGCTCCTTCCAAACAGGATACCGACCCTGATGATCTTGACCTCCAGTCAACAGAGGCGCCAGAAGAGCCAACCACACCCCCTCAGTCACGCCCTGCTGCACCTGTCAACAGGCGTGTACGCCCACTTTCCCAGACACGCTCCTATCACAGCATCTTCTCCTCTGTACGGGGCTCAGTGAGGAAAGCAGGGAACAGAGAGTCGTCCAGAGGAAGAGTTCAAGATAGAGACAATGAGGAGGAAGAAGAAGAGAAAATACACACCACGCCACCTCCAATAGAAGAGACAACAACCATGGAGGTTATATTGGAGACAAAAGAACCACACAACAATGTTTCCCCTGAATCTGAGGATGAAATGGAATATGATGAAGAGCCCCTGGCAACTGAGACCCCCAGCCTCAAAGTTTTGACACCCTCCCCAACTAAACCTGTTTCTAGTCGTCCTAATCCACCTCCTAGAAGGCCTGTTAAGATCAGGGTCCATCAAAAACCAGGATCCAAAGTTTCTTCATCCTCCTCATCTTCTGCCACTTCATCTGATTCCTCTGATTCCTCCTCATCTTCTTTTCCCTCTACATCTTCTTCATCCTCATCATCCTCACCTTCCACAACCTCATTAACTTCCTCACGTGTTCAAGAGTCGGCAGCCAGTAGAAAGGACAATGTAGCTTCCACATACAAAGAGGGCAAAAACGCAAAAAACAACGATAAGCCCAGCATAACAAATACAAAACTCTCCACTACAGTTATAAAAGAGACCAATTCACAGCCAACAGAGGCTATATCTTTAGGTAGGGGTTCAGCTTCAGCAGGGCGCACCAATGGGTCTGGGCTTGGCTCTAGATATGGTTACAGTCGAAGACATCCAGGAATTTTGCTTAGAGGGAATTCAACTCGAATGTTTAATGGTTACAAACCTGCCGTCACTTCACAGTTGAATTTACCAAGCAGAACTCCAAACCAAGCAACATCAAACACACGTAGTTCAGCAACATCAGGGTCCACTTTACCAGACAGGACTCAGAACCATGAAACATCACATACTTTCCATTCAGCAACATCCAGGTTTCCTTCAAGAACTGCAGCCCACAACCAGGCAACATCAGACACATATAATTTTGACAAATCGCAGTCCACATCAGAGTCTAGGTCTCAAGGCACCAATCCGTCCACTTCGCAGAGAAGCTCAACCCACCCATCCACCAAAAACACACCTGGCTCTTCTCAGTCAACTTCACACAGAGGATCTCACAGCTCTGCAACTTCACAGAACACACACAACACACTTAGTTCACACACATCACCTGAGCGAGACACAACAATGAAGGAGGGAAATGATGACAGTAATAACAAAAACACAGATGAAGAAATAACTAAAGTTGAAGAACCTACATCAAGCTCTAAATCACAAACCACAGAGGGGGAGAGAGGGGAGGAAGAAGGAAGGGAGGAGAGCAGTAATGAAAAACCTGTGGTTACTCGTACTAGAATTAGCCCATCATTTGCTGAGAGATTCCCTTGGCTAGCTGCCCGTTATCCAGGCAAGTTTGGTTCAGGGACGAAAGTGTCATCTTCCAGGCCTGATGGTAGAATCCCCTGGACCAGGACTTCATCCTCCATTGGGGCTGGCAGACCCATCCTGAGGGGGACACCCACTAGGGTTTCAGGGGCCACAGGTGCTGCCGGAGTGCCCACGTTACAGGAGACTAATGAAGATTTGAGGACTCCTTACACTCACGACTCACTAAAGAATGGTGTGGGGGCGGGTTCAGTTAAGCCTTCTTTGACCAATCAAAATACAGCATCTAGTGACACTAGGAACCCAACTACGTCATCTTCTTCTTCAGCAGCCACTTCTTCAAACACTGATTCCCATCATTCATCAAGTGGACATGGAGACTCAAGTGAACCTTTACACAGCGGCACCTCTAATGACAACAATAACGATCAAAGTAAGGACAATCTTAATGAGAGAAGTAGAGAAACCAGTGGAAAAAATGAGAAAGTTGCAGACCCTGCAGCTTCAAAAAAGAATCCTACAATAACTCCAGTTGACCCTCACAGAAATGTAGAGGACAATGAGAGTGTGAATACCAGGGAAAGTTCATCTAGGACAAGACTTGGCTCACCGTCTGGAGTCACTCCAACTCATCGTCGTCCTGGTGTAGGGGTGAATGGGAGGGTACGCTCTCCTCTGCTGGCTAACAGGCAGGTTGGTGGATCTAGGCTTCCCATCAGACCACAGCAAGCACAGAACTCAAGGCTGGGTTCTTCCACGTCTGATTCCTCCGCCTCATCTGACTCTTCTTCTTCAAGTGTGCCCCAGCCAGTTTTGACCTCAGATCGTGACATTGGTAGCGGCACTACTGTGACAAAGACAGGGGGATTAATTGGAGTTAACTCCCAGTCTACATCGTTGTCCTCAGCATCTTCATCATCATCAAGAAACAGCTTTAGGGGCCAAGGGGGTAGGTCTCGCTATCCCATCGTCAGAGAGAAACTAACCAATGGAGGACAACTCAAGCCTGGCAATGAAAATGGTAAAGTCCATTGGTGTGCATGTGATAAAAAGTTGCTGCCACTGCCAGCTACTGTATTACTCAAAATGATTTGCTTGTGTAAAAGCTAAATGATAGAAAATGTGTACGATACGGCAATCAGTGAATTATTCAGTAACAAAATGATTCTGCTTAAATTGTATAATCGTTAGGTAAAAATGGACAACCCAACCTGACAGCAACAAATGATAAAGAGTCCTCTTCATCTCATGAAACCAGCAAGGCCGTTGGTCAAAGGTTTATTACTGGACCTGGTGGATCCAAATGGGTAATATGGTTATAACCATAGGTGTAATCTTACACTATCAAGAATAATATTCTTGAGTCTTTTAGCAAAATCATGTGCAATACATATCAGTGTACCAGTTGGTTAAGGTCTACCATTTCCAGTCTTTGTGCTAAGCTAAGCTAACTGGCTGTTGTATTTAAATACATTAACTGTACAAACATGAGAACATTATGAATCTTCTCCTTGAAATATTCTATTCATGCTTCATAGTTTGACTCATCTTTCTAAAATGTCTATAAAATACTACAGATCAGTTTTTCCATTCTGATTGATGACTAAATGAGTACATTTACAAGAAAAAGTAGTGAATAGGTGTATGACTTCATTAAGTGGATGAGGATGAGGCAATAGTGCACATTTTATCTAAATATTTGATAATAAATTGCAGTATAGATTCAGCAAATCTTGTGTGTCTCCAGGTAGTAGACTTGGAGAGGCGAGTTCTTATGAACCAGGATGGACAAATTCTCCAGGACTCCCAGGGCAAACCCAAGAGAGTGGTGCTTGGAGAGGATGGACGCACAATTTTTGGTAATATGCTTCAGTTAATCTTACTGAAACATATAGTATACAGCTTGAACATGTATATGAACAAAATAATTTAAACATTATCAGTATTACCTTACTTTTCAAGACGAAATCATTAACCTTCTGTTTCAACCTCCTTCTTGCTCCAATGCTCCACCAAACACCAGACCTCATGGGAAGTCCCCTGGTAAACCAAGAAGGTATGGCTCTGTTTGGCCATGGCCGAGATAGCCGACCTGTGGTCAACCCCAAAGACAAGGTCATTACGGTTGGTGGGAAACCTGTGCTTGGCTTGGACCTTACTCACCTCAGGACCACCACTACCACCACCATGGCTCCGACCACCACACCTGAACCCACCACCACTGAATGGACAACAGAGGAGTCAACCACAACACTGCCGTTCCCAACCTGTCCACCTGGAACCTTTTCCAAAACAGATGAATACGGGTATCCACTGCTGGACCCAGAAGGAATATTGGACTGTTATCCAGAAGGTGAGTCTTTCGAAAAGACATAAATACTTGAAATTTACCATAACGCACAGATTTGTACTATAGGAATGAATAGGAATAGGAATGAAACAAAATACTGCATATTGCTTGGTAAATTGCTTTTCCACAGATCTGAAGTCCAGTGAACTGTTTTAGAGCCAGAATAGTGAACATAAATAAGTATGACTTCACTAAATCTCTCACTTGTATTGTTTGTCATATCGATCTAGGCCAAGGCCATGAGTGTTTCCTGTCTTTACCCACAGAGCCCTATAACTCTATAACTGTGTGATCTGGTCAGTGTGTGTGTGTGTGTGTGTGTGTGTGTGTGTGTGTGTACATGTCTGTGTCTATGTGAGACCACAGGAACCACATGTAAGTCTCAACATCTGGGGCCTGGCTGTGGTCAGAGTACTGCTGTTGTAAACGCACTACAAGCTGTCAGTTGCACACTGCCATTAGTGTTATCACATAATGACAATGAATAAGGCATAGTTACACACGCATGAACACACAACACAAGAATGAGTAAGACAGTTATTACAGCACACATGGTGGGCAATTTGAAAATAATTAAACTAAACAAAGTCTGTAAAATATTATATATATATTATTAACTACTCAAACAAACAGATCTGACCATGTAAGCATGTAGCTGCCATTGTCAGAAAAAAAAGTACTTTTGTTACATTATGAACATCAAATTCATTGTAGATGTACAAATGATTTGCCATAAACTATATTAGTCAGGGTTTTAAAAAATCTATTATAAAATTACATTATTTAAACAGAAAAGCAGTAATACTGCACCTCTACTGAGGAAGTGGATGTGAACATTTGAAGGAACTGTTAAAGTCTTGCAGTATTTGGTTTAGGGCTAACACTATAAAATCTTGCCAAGCAATACATCGATTTATAGTGGGATCCATCAAGTATTTGAATATATGTGTTCAAGTACGTTTGCCTGTATGGATGCGTGGGTGTACCTGTATATGTGTATATGCTAGCTCAGAAATGTGTACATGGTCGTGAGTTTGATGCTACAGCTTGTTCTACTTCTCTGACAGAGGAATCCTCAGGAATGGAAATGGACCACATGGTTATAGTGACCATGGTGCCTGATGCTTTAGCTCTTAAGAAAGGTATTGGCTGAGTTTGGCTTTGGACCGACCTACCGCCACTAGGCTGGACTAAACCGCATGTGTATGCTCGTTGTTTGTTGACTGTGTTCTGGACTGTTTGTTTATTGTCTGTTTATCTGTCAGTTGATATGTTTGCTTCCTGTCTCTTCCTCTTTGCCTTGCCTGTGGTCTTCACTTTGTTTCTCTTCCTGTAAGTTTCCTTGGCTCAGTCTTGGTTCATTGCATGGTTTTGGGATATTTTCCATTACGGGCTGTTTTTAATCACTTTTATTCAAAAACATCGACCCATAGTGCATGGGAAATGCATTACTAAGCTGAAGAGAATGTCCTGGCATACAATTAAATGCAACATATTTGCTGTTCTTAACGTTGCTTTGTAAGGTAATAAATGACCCCCGGCTTCAGCCAAACACTAGCTGAATGGGAAACCTGGGGGTCTGTGCACTTTGTAATTACACTACAGGTGTTTGGATCTCTCAAGGAATTTGCTGCATGTGAGAAGCATTTGGTATTATCTTTCTTCTTTTGGTTTGCTAGAAATGACCCATTGAGCATTATAATATATTCTCAGCATTTCCCCACCATGGCTCAAAGCTGGTTTATTGTGTGTGGACCATGAGGTCCACTGATGTGGCACAGGAAAAATAAACAGTGATGAAGGAAGGGAGTTAACTGAATTTCATTCACTGAATCCCTTCACATTTGTCAGCCCTGGAGACTTGTGAAATAGTCGTTGTCTTCAAGCCCCCCCTCACATGGAAAATATGGGTTGCAAAACATTACATAAGAATGCAGCTTTGTGTGTGTTGGGGGGAAAAGGGGGTTATGTCAAAATGAGCTCACACATCTGCCAGCAAATAATTAAATTAATTTGACACTCTTATTACACAGATAACGGTGCCAATTACAAAGGATTATTGAAACACAGCATTGTGTTATTGAGTTAGGATGTAAATAATATAAACCTATTAAAATCAAAACCTCACTGACACATGTCTTGTTGCCAGATGGGGTTTTTGTCCAGACCACCCTGCCACCCAATCCCACCACCACAACCACCACCACCACTACCACCACCGCCACCACCACTACCACCACAGAGATCCCAACTCCAAAGGTAGAAACCAAGCCCTTCAACAAAGGCCCTTCATCCGAGTTTGACCTCAGTGGGAAAAAGCGATTCACAGGTACACAAAGACATAGATAAGTGTGTCTGTTAAAAAGTGCATGCTCATGTGTATTTACTCTTACACAAATGCCCTCCTCTCTTCTTCTGTTTAGTGTACAGCTTGATGTAATTGCTACTTAAATTCAGGTTTAATATCCCATTTCCATTATGCATGATAGATCTCTTTTTTACAAGGAACTTTAACCCCTTTGGACAGAGATACATTAAGTTATACTTTCACCTAATGTGTGAAAAAAACATCTTTCTTGCTACACTTATGTTTCTCCCAGGGAGCAAGATATTATACTCTTCTATTGGTTTTTCTTACAGAGTTAAGCTTTCAGTTGGCTATGTAGCTTTAAATACAGATTTTAGATTTAACATCACATTCCCATAATGCATGATAAATCCTCTTGAACTTGACTTGACTTGATCATGATGTATGAAAAAAACCTTTCTTCACCTAATACTGTTGTAGTTTACTGTACATGCCAGAGAAAGACACATATTATCTTTACCTTGCAGCATAATAAATGTAGCACACGGCTCTTGCTTAGAAAGTCAAAGAGCATTATTGACCGTGAATGCTTGGTTTCTGAGTATTACATGTTTGTTTTTGTTTTTTTAGTATCCCTGTTAGTAAGTGCGTGTGCAAGTGTGTGATGAAGGTCTCTCTGTGCTGTAAATAACGATAGGCAGATGGGAGTTCTGTTTTGCTTTCGTGGAGTAATACATTTTGGACTCTATCTTGGCTTTCTTAGCAATACCTCATAAATATAAGACCCTCTCAGACTTTACAGTAACTATCGGCCAAAAAAATTTAACAAATCTACAAACACTGCTGTGTATTAGTTATTTTCCCCCTCATCCATATCATAATGTAGGTGCCATTGCAGCAGCAGGGTCCCATGCAAACTGCTTAAGTACCGAACAGCAAAACACTCAACCGCTGATTTGTGAAATATATACATAAATATAAGAATTTATCACTGTGTGTAAAATCAGAATAAGTGTATCTCTAACCGCTGATTTAAATAAGTTCCATCCAACTGTAATTGGATCAAAAATAATAAAGTTCACTGAGGACACATTGTTCAGGGTCTCCAGACTTGATCCCAGTAAACTTTGGCCCCCTGCTTTCTTTTTACTGTTCCTATGTGCTTTCTTTGGCCTCTCATATCCCATCACCTCATCTGGTTGCACAAACAGACCGCAATATTCTCTTGACAGATATAAAAACAGTATTTACTTGACTCCAACTTTCTAAAGACTACACAACTTTTGAAATAATAATTGTGAATATACTGTAACCACAGACTTTAATAATACAAGCATTTATAGAAGAATACGAGTAAGTACTTACTGTGTACCTTTTAGATGTTTTTATAATAAACGTAGTTGGTATTAAGAGCAGTGTGGTTATCAAAATATAACCCACAACATGGAGGCAAAAAAAACCACATACTGTGCAGAGAAGGTTATTTGTCATAACTGTACAAGTCACAGTGGATTATTCCAGGTATACTATGGACAGTTACCCAAAACCAAGATATTTTCTTTGGAGACTGTCTTTGCAAAAACCCTAAACCTTACTTTTTCCATTTTGATAAGTTAGAGAAGCTGAAGGATAGTAATAGCTGAAATTAAAAGAGTTAAAAAGAATACTTCAGAAAATTCATTTAAAAAATCATAAAGTTTGGGGAATTGCAAGAGACAGATTATAAAAACAACAACCAAAAAAACAACTGTGCAGTGGAAGCAGAGATATGGTGACTCGTAGTCAAGTTTCAAACAAGCTGGACACTAAATTTGCCATAATGCAGCTTAAACCAAGATACATGACAGATGACCCATGACCCATGCAATGCAATGATTGTGGCCAATCACACTCAATTGTTATCATTCTGGATGCAAATGAGCCCAGAGTGCTATTACCGTCAATACGAGCCTGTTGCTAGTCTAATGATGTGAATAAAACCTTGAGTAATGGCATCACTATAATTCACTGACAGATTAAATGCAAATTGTCACTGTCATTTATATTGATCTTTGTTAGAAACCTTTTAAAACTGAATATTTATGACTATGTCTTCATGTGCAATGTCAGAACTATCAGCATCATCTGCTCCAGAAGTAATTGCGGAACGATAACATGACTTACTCTGAACACCATCGATCTTGGTAAACAACGGCTATCCTGTGATCACACACCTCTCAAAGAGCCATCTGAAAACTATTACTCCCCCTGACATAAAAACAGGCAAGAGCAGAAAAGCAGTGGAAATCATAAAAGTTAAGAGTGCTGACCTCAGCACGAAGCCACATTGGCTCAAAGTGGAGACATCCTCTTTCCTATTTACTAATTTAATATATTTTAGGTCCACTCCCCTCCAGCCTCCTGCCAGTTGTCTGACAGAGACTTCCCCTTTGTCTCTTTATCTGTCCAGGCATATGCGGGACAAAAAGTATTAACTAATAATTCTTAGCAGTTGCGTGAATCAACTTTACAGTAAGTTCCAGATGGATGGAGTTTGCCACATTGGACTTGAAAATGAGTACCAGGATGTTCGGACTGTTAAAATGATAATTTATGCCTTAGTAGACGTTATTAGAGATGTGTTATTATGTGAACGGTCCTGATGCTGTTTCCCAGTGACATTTGATCCACAACAGGCTCACGCGCGCCAGTTTTTGTCAGTGTTTTTGGTTTTGGTTTTTCAACAAGCAGAAGAAGACAGTGTGTCTCTGTAGGGAGGTTCTTTTAGCATTTAAAAATGAAAACATGAGCAAAGCAAAACATCTGGATCTTCTGTATGCATGAGCCTGCAAAGATCCTGAACATGTGGATGTTTTACAGAAACACAGCCTTACAAGCACCCTGTGTATAGACAGACAAATAAATCTACTCACCTTGCCGGCAGATCAAGTATTTTAGTGTATGAACTTGTAATACATAAGCCATATGACTGCGTATACACATACAGTAGGAACTTGTAACAGCCGAAACCCACACAGCCTCACAGACTGTGTGCTGATGTATAGATACTGACACATGTAGCCTGCGCAGAGAGCCAATCATCTGGGGAGCTGGGAGCAACTCCAGGCTCCAGTGGCTCCCTCCAAATCCCACTCAGACTAGGAATTGTGGGATATCTAAAGTATTCACAGCTGTAGGTCCAGCTGGCATTTCCAGAGTCATTGAAAATACACAAAAAAAAGAAAAAAAGAGGAAAGATAGGGGGACATAACTTCTGACTTCCCATTTTAAAAAATGACTAAATAGGACTGACACAATTAAAATAGTAGGATCTATAAAAGCAGCTGTATCTTTTATATGCTGTGTTAGATACCAAAGTCCGTCCCATTTAAGATCTTTTCTTTATATAAATGCAAGATAAATATTTGAATTTATTCTAAATTGCCCATATTAGGAAATTGTGTAGATAAAATAAATAAATTGATTGCTTTCCATTACTTTTTCCTGCCATCAGCTCCTTATGTGAACTACATTCGGAAGGATCCAGGTGCTCCTTGCTCCTTGACGGAGGCTCTGGAGTTTCTCCAGGTCGAAGTCCTCGAAGACCTGATGGAGAAGGACAGTCTGGCAGCAAATCAGAAACTGCCTCCCAAAAACAAGCCTCATAACCTCACTGTGGTCGCAATGGAGGGCTGCCATTCATTCATCATCCTAGACTGGGCCCGCCCACTGAAGGATGATATGGTGTCAGGTAAGAAATGTTTTTCAAAACTAAAATTAAAATGATTTTTTGTGAAGAAATCAGTATATATATATCCTGGGTGTTAATTTTGACTTGTGTACTTATTTGGTCAAAACTGTAATTACCAAAAAGAAGAAATGTACGTTTTATTTATTTCTCTGCCGTGATAGTACCATGGTCCAAACTGTCAATAGCCAAGTTTCCACACAAATATAGCAGAAATATCCAGAAAACTGGCATAAGACAATGTAAATTATTGTGCGTTTCCATCCACTGCTGTTACACAAATCTAAATATATATATATATCTCTGAAGTTGGTGGCACAAATTTTCCCGTCAGCAGAAGAAGGTGGTGCAATGAGATGACGTATTTAAAAGAGTGCCATTCAAACCTCAAATGATTAAACAAACATGTGGTCACATTTCACTGTACAGTCTTAAACCACATAAGATGTTTTGTTTGCTCAACCTTTCATCTCTTGCGGTTTAGGATATGCCTTTTACATGTTACCAGCGTCCCTCCTGACGCAGATTTAAAAAACTCACTCCAGTAGTTTATTGTGAATAAATCATAAAGAGACTTTATTGAACACATGTCTCCTCAGGTCCTACAGAGTTTTTCAGGGAAAAACCAAAAATCCCTGTGGTCTACAAAGTGACACATGGAGAAAAAAAAGGGACAGAGAAGAGAGTGAAGATAACAGCATTCTGTATTAGACATGGTGGACTATTAGAGGTAGCAGTCTGGCCAGCTAGAAAGGAAGTGTGTTGTCTTTGGCAGGAAAACACAAGCCTCCTGGTCATGCTGTGGGCTGGTCCATCCTCTGATGTGTAAAACAGATAGATGGTCCTCTTTCTTTCCATCTGTTCTCCTTGTTGTTTCCTCTCTTCTCACATACAATCTTGATGTGTTCTGTATTACTTTAATGCATTTCTGTACTTCATTTGTTTTGAAATTTTTGCATCTTGTCACATTTCAAATACTTTCTCTGTGAATTTGTTTTATCTTACAGTGTTGTGATGCTGGTGTAGTGTTTATCTGCCGTTATGCATGATAGCAAAGATAAGTTGGCCCAAACTCTTTGAACCTTTAGTTATATTCTCTTTTTTTATGTGAATTCATGTGAAGACAAATACTGTAAATACAGCAGACGCGATCTGCTCCACACACATTGGCAGGAACATTTCACACATGCAGATACAATCACATGGCGCTGTTGTAGTTATTAGGGCGTGTTTGCGCAACCATGTCTTACGAGTTATGGGTCACAGCCTTCAAACCAAGAGGATGGAAACAGCTGTTAGCAAGTGGGTTTTTCTGGTTCCATTTATTTTGATGCATTGAGGATCTTTTGTGTAAGGTTTAATGTGTAACCTTCTGTGTAATGTTTTGGGCAAAACATACACATTATTCACTGAGTATTAAAAGTGTTTTGGCTCAAAGGACCAACTCCTTGGACACATTTAAGGCAGGAAAAGAAAGAGTACAGAGGCAGATGGCAAAGGCAAGAGTCTAAATACTACTCAGTCAAACCATCAGTTCAACAATGTAGAATGGAGAAGGAATGAAAAACCAAAAGAAGAAAAGCTAAATAGCTAGTATTTCCCCTTTCTCCTGTCAGCAGCCAGCTGTGTTGGTGTGGCTCCAGTAAAAACAGAAAGTCAAACTCAAAAGTCCAATAGAAACAGTTCTATGGAGAAGAGCTTTTCTCAATAGTTTTAAAGAGAATGATGGAGAGCCGCATGACCTGAGGTTGCCTACCGGATTCTAAGGATTAGTCTGCGTGACTGAGAAAAAGAAGAAAACAGACAGAGAGACAGGCAGGTTGGACGATAGTCAGCATGAGTTAAAGAAAATGCCAAGGCTGCAGTTTTTCTTCAGAGTGAAATATTAATCGGAGACCACCTACTCAACTGTAAAAATAAATGTTTATACTTTATAAATAGTTAGAGGTCATGTGAGTCCAAGGATGATAAAACAAAAAGGTTGTGCAGGCTCTAGAGGTGCTGGTAGGTAGATTTGTTACCTTTGGACTGGCTAACTGTTTCCAGATATTGTGCTTGGCTAAGCTAACCGGCTAGCTTTATATTTTCCTTATGGATAACATTTAAAGTTTACATTTTAAAGTATCCTTTAATGTTGAATCTCGGGGTATTGCAACTTGATAGATACCATTTCTTCATTTCTATTAATTTCTTTGCTTCTGCTACAATGAACCAGCTTTTAGTATTTTCTAACAACCAATAAGCTTTGCTCTTTATTTTGTATTGTTCCCTGCAGGCTACATGGTCCACAGTGCTTCATATGATGATGTTCTCAACAATAGATGGTCCTCTAGAGCCTCAAGTGGGACACACCTGCCTGTGGAGAATCTCAAACCCAACTCTAGGTAACACATAATCACCTGATGTGTGTTTATATCATCGTGTACGCATGCATACAATACATGCGCTTGGAGAGAGGTGGATGTAAGCATGTGCACAGCGCATCATTGGATACATGGGAGTAATAGAAAACAAGAACCTGATCTTACAAGATTTGCATGGTTACCAGGTGCAGGTGCTTGGCTGTGGCTTCCTGGTGTTTATTTCTGCAGTGTTTATATCATTATCCCATCATCACATGATGCACAGAATATGTATCTGCATCTGCGTTCATGTATGCCTGTTTGTGTCTGTTGGTCTCATCCCATGTTTATAATTGTGAAATCAAACCCGGCTGACACTGATCAGACGGGAGTTGAATACTGATCCTGTAATGTTTGGATAGGAGATGCACCAAGATGTGACATGTTGTAAAACTCTGTCGAGACCTTGGAAATGCAGCACACATTATCTGACAATTACACACAGATACGGTCTGTTTCCATTATTAGAGCGTGTTTCCACCACCCTGTCTTACGAGATACGGATCACGGTTTTCAAAATAAATGCATGGAAACAGCTCTTAGCACGTGGACCCAAAAGAGGCGGGGAGATGTTCTTGCCTAAAACCTATTTCTTATCAAATTCACCACACTGAACATAAAGCACCTTTTACATGAGTGTAAATGATGCAGGTAAAAGTTTAAAAGTGCTGCAGCTTCTTAGCAAATGTTTTTACGAATGTCACATGTCTGTTTATTTGTCATTTAATCAAAGTATGATGCAAGTTAGTTCATTTTGGTTACAAAACATCTTGATGAAGCACATGAAGCACTGGCATGCACCAAAAGACAGCTGAATAAATGACAGAATTAAAGGTAGAACTGCTAGCAAGCTGTATGTCACATAACAATAAGTCAATCAATGTCCTTACTGGAAGTGTCAAATGTGAATAAGTTCTGACAACGCATAGATCGGTTGCACAAATAAGATGAGATGAGACAAGTATATTTTATATTTCTGTGACATATAACCAGCCGGGTATAGTCCGAAAAGTCTTGATGTGGCCGTTCCTCATCTGGTGTGCCATAAAAAATATGTTTCTGCATTCTTTTTAGCAAGTAAAATAACATTTTATGGGCATTAATAAATTATCTAGTTGCATAACAGATTCAGATGCGTGAGTTCATCAGGAACAGAAGTAACCACTTGCCCAGTAGAAGCATGAACCTGCTTGAGGTTTTATGATAGGTGTCTCATCTTGGGCTGTACGAAAGCAAACACCTGCTGCTGAACACAAAACAGGAGAGCCGCGTGCATGGGGAAAGTTTTCCAAGAGTCTGCAAAGAGGGTTTCCCTCCCTAGTGAACAGTTTTTCTGTCTCCCGTGGTTACGGTTAATCATGGGATGGTTTATGGGACTCTGTTGGCATTTCCCGTGCTGCAGGCTCCTTCTGGTTGCCAGAAATACTGAGCTGCTATAATCATGACACAGATACACATATGTGCTCATGAGATTGATACATATAATTCATTACAAAGGACTTGAAAAATTGAGCATCTCATCCCACTAGATGATTTGAAACTTTTATGTTTGGACCTTTTTAGATATGCCCCTCATTCTGTAATCGCCAACTATTTTGATACTCAATTAATCATATAAATCAAATATTTCATAATTTTGCATCTTTTCTTCATCTTATATCATTAATGAACTGATTCTCTTCGTTGGTTGGACAAAAAAGACATTTGATTGACCAAAAAATGAATCCATTAACTGAGAAAAATAATCATGTGATTAACTGATCATGAAAAGTCTCATCTCTGCACTTGATTCTTCTGCTCTATCCAGGTCTCTCATGCAAAAAGGATCTTGATCTCTGATTAAATTAATTAATTTTAAACCTCCATGCTTGTGTTCAAGCATATGCATACACTGAAGAGCATGTAATATGCCAGGCTGAATCTGGCCTCCAGCATGTGCAGTCGCCAGATAGATTTTCATCTGAAGAGATGCTCTGGCTAGCTTGGCTTGTTGTAGCATCCTGTGGTCTATTCTCTGTTTTTATATTCTGGCTCGCATTTCCTTTTTTCTCTACCTCCTCCAATTTCTTCTTTCATTACGTCATCGCCCTGCAGCTGCCTTGCTGACTTCCCTCTCTGGTGATATATATTCTGGTCACTTTTGTCATGTGGCTGTGGTGATTGGATCCAGCCCTCGTAGCCGTACGTGGTGAAAGTTTTTGGCCACGAATCGACAGGCCATGAACTTACTGTATGTGACCTTGAAAAGTAAAAGGGAGCACACACTCACACAACGCATGAGGGAGCACACGCTTGCACAAACACATCAGCAGTCTACAGAGGAGAAGTTTGCAAACTCCCGAAGTTGTCACCGGCTGGTGTTGTTTTTAATCTGGAAGGATTTTCTAATTCCTCACCACCCGGAGACAAAGTGAGCTCACTGCACAACTGTGTTCTGCTATTTGTCGAGAAAGCTTATGTCATATAGCAAAGCTCTCTGTGAGAAATTTCTCTTTTGAAGACTCTCTCTCGTGCCATTTATTCATTCCCTTTCAGCATACATCTATCCCTGTACTTTAGTTTTTCCACAATCCTCCTTTTATTCTTATCCTCTCCTCCTATCTGTTGATCTCCACTCGTCTAGATGTCTCTTTTTTCCCTTAACGCCCTTTCCTCCGCTCTCCTTTCCTCCTTTTCCCTTCAACATGAGCCAAATAGCCATTTTATTGTGCTGCACTCATGTTGGATTCATACCAATGTATAACAGACTACTCTTAAATCTTAAAATCAGCCTGACTTAGCAGTCATCTGCTGTGGTCATTAACATTTTCCTCACCTTCACCCAGTCACAACAAAACTGGCAGCATGAAACTTTAACTACTTAATCACTCATTAAATCCTTGTGTTGTGGTTTGTTTTTGTTCAGGTACTACTTCAAAGTGCAGGCCAAGAATGTGTTTGGTTTGGGACCAGTCAGCGATACGCTTACCTATGTCACTGAATCAGGTGCGTATCCTGTCAACGCCAGCAAAAATCAACTTTGAGAAGCCCCATTGACTACAGTTCAACCCTCAGTCAAGGTTTTCTGCTGTGCTGCAGTATGCAGGCACATTTTATTGCAATCCAAGATATTCAAATATAAAACCAGCCTTCTGGTAGAAGCAGACTACCAGATGTACACCACATTACGTGCATTATGGGTTTTTCAGTCTCAAAATCAGGTGAAAGCAGTCAACTTGTAGTGCCGTCTGTGTGCTTTTTCCTCCCTTGTGAAATGATCGCATTCTTTCTTTCAGACGATCCGCTTCTCATTGAAAGACCACCTGGTAAGTCCATACACCGACTGCACATCTCTAATTTAAGGTCAACAAACCATGTCCTACCGAAGCTGCACTGAGGTTTTAAAGAGAGAGCCATCTTTCTGTTGAAAGGCATGACAGGATATATTGTAGTTCTCTGTGGATTTTCCCTCCTCGACCATTTCCAGTCAGTAGTCCTTTGATTCCTACTGTGTGCAAATCGCAGAAACATCTTACGGTGTATATGTTGGATAATAGGTATTAAGAAATTGCAGTACAGAAATCAGAAAGGCCTTAGAAAGTTTAAATCGTTTGGTCACAAGAATGCAGTTTATTTGAAAGTGTCATTTCTAATAGGATTTAGGTATTTTACAGGACTTTATTTATCACTCAAACTGCACACTAACTAAACTACCTGTATAACCTCAACTGCTTCCCTACCTGAATCTTCTTCATCAAGAAATGCTTCACATGAAATATAAAAGGCGTGAAGACAAGATATCAAATAAGCTCAAGGCGATATAAAAAGACAGGTAGAATTTAAAAAGAGTCAAATAAAGAAGAAAACCTCAGGAGTTTGTTTTGAATATGTTCGTCACGAAGACTGAATGCTGCTTCTTTAGTTAGTTTAGCAAGGTAGGAGTAGTAGTAGTAGTAGTTTTGACTCCAGGGACAGTATGCCGACCAGATTTTGGTCTATTATTTTTACATCTTCTGTTTCTCTCTGCTCCTCAGGTGGAGAACCAATCTGGGTGCCCTTTACCTTTAAGTTTAACTCAGCCCACAGCAGCTGTAAGGGCAGCCAGTACGTCAAGCGGACGTGGTACAGGAAGTTTGTGGGCGTGGTTTTGTGCAACTCTCTGCGATACAAGATCTTCATGGGAGATGGTCTTAGAGGTAACATGTGCCTTTATCTCGATTTTAAACCAGTTATAATCAGTGCTTTTTCCCACACTGTCAGCCAAGATCTGTTTTCTTTTTTCCTCCATGCCAACGTTGTATTTTTTTCCCGAGCTAATCAGCTTTATGTCATCAAAAATGTCCTAATTATGATACCCACTTCTCCTTTTCTGTCCGCAGAGCCCTTTTACAGTATAGGAGATACATTTGGCCAGGGAGAGGACCATTGCCAGTTTGTGGACTCCTACAGGGACGGGAGGACAGGCCCGGCCTACCTATCAAACAATCTGCCCACAGCGCAAGGTAAACGAGAACAGACTGAACATTGTGGCACATTTGTGGCTGTGGTCTGCAGACCCTACCTATTAACATTTTTTCCATACAATCCTGCTCTCCGGCTCCTTTGTGGACCAGCTGCATCGATCTTATCTATGCAGATGATAAATGTTTAAAGGACTACTTGTTAAAGGACCAACCAGGATTTTGCATGTTTCAGCCCAAATCTCACATGCTTTTCATTACTGCAGACCATTTTCCTAATTATACCATAACTTCTTAGACTAATGCCATAACTTCCTAACAGTTATAGTACAGTACATAATGAGAATACCTGAAATTTGTTTGAGATGAGCAATACACCCCGTGCAACATTATTTGCTGGATACTGGCTTTTTTTTCTATCAAAGTTACATTAGTCTAATGTGGTTATGTAGATGAATGTAGGAAGTGTCGTGAAAACCTTCTCTTGCCAGTGTGTTTGTCTCAAGTCTCCTGATACATTTCTCTGAATGGCTATGAACAAGCATTTTCATTTGTATCTTTTGCAGGATTTCATCGTTCGTACAGACAGGAGCCAGTTGCATTTGGGGTTATTGGCCGACGTACACCCCATCCATTTGTGGGATGGTATGAATGCGGGGTGCCAATCCCCGGTAAGTGGTAACACAGTCGGAGTAGGGGACGCTGTTACCGAGGGCAACCCTTCTGCATCCTGCTGCAGGCTCTTAACGTCACTGGTCCTGCCCTTAAAAACAGACTTTTGCCTGCCACAATGAAAAGACACCACTACGAATTTATTAAAGCTTAACAGAAAGAGAATATAGTACTTTTAAACAACTCAATGTATATCATTACAATGCACTTTTTTATATAAAGCAGTCTGTATATGAGGGAAAAAAAGAAGCATGTGCTTAGTTAACTCTTGTCTGAAAGTGTCCTTGTACTATTGCCAGAGACATGTCCTCACCCAGTGTTATTTATGTCATCAGTAATGCACACACACATTCAAACCAGTGACAATAGACCAAAGCACAAGCTGCAAAGCAAACTGTAATAAGGGGCACTTAAGGTGTGTATAGGTCGGTTCATTTTCAGTCGTGAGATTTGTATTTCATAATGTAACGGCTAGTGACAGCTACTTTATGTTTGTTGATTTGTGTTCTTAAACCATCATACTGTTTTAGTTTTTTCTACACCCTTTTGGTATTCACCAGAATTAAATAAAAGTTACTGTGTACGTTTTGTATGTATACGGACAAAGAATAAAAGACCAAATATTTGCTCAGGAACAGTGGGAGATTGAATAAAGGTGCTATGGAAACCACAGCAATCCAAAAACATGAATCATATCATATTCTCCTGCTGCCACATTCTTTTCTAGCAATAACATCCACACGTGATCCAGATCTACTTAATCAACCTAATGGAAGGTTTGAGTAACTGAGAAGGTTGAGCCAATTGGAGCCAGTTGAAAAACAACATATTGTGGACAGAAGCAGGTGAGAGTGAAGATTGAAAGAGGGGGGGGGGCATTCAACGGCATTAAGCATGTGAGGATATTTGGATTTCAAAAGCAGAACTTTTACTTTCAAATTAAGTATTTTTACATTGTTATAATGATACTTTTACTCAAGTAAAGGTTCTGAATATTTCCTCCATCACTGCTTGAAATAGGACCCACACCTGCTGTGTTAGATTTGGAAAGGCTTACTGTACACATTTGTTGAACCAATTATCGATGGTTTATTCTGGATCATGAGTATCAATCCAATTACCTGGTGGACTTGTTAGAATTTGCTTCTAATGTTACCAAATTCAGATAAAACCTTTCACAAGGAACATACTTTCTTTTTCATGCACAAAGCCAATGATGGTCCTCAGATTTTAATATGTTGTTTGAACATGAATTATAGTTATATAAAGTGTGTAAAATAATAACACATAACTGGAACAGCACCACAATAAACCGGGTGGAAAATACTTCACATATGAGGCTTAATGAATGGAGAGATCTATTTTGTATTTATTGCCAATTAATCATTACTCCACTTATGAGTTTTTCAGATTGATCGCTCTTTACCAGGGCTGCCCTTTCAGTGCTTTCCTAAAAAATTATTACGACTGTCAGTGAGAAAAACTGATGATGTCCAGGATCAGCCAGGACCAGGTAACTCGTGTTTCAGCACATACTGCACAATGAATCACTCTTATTAAACCCCATCATTCTTTCAAGAATGGAACAGGATCTTTATTAATCCACGGGAGTTGAGACAGTTTATCATTGTGCTATACATCTATCACTACGACATCTAATATTACAAACTCCCAAGAAGGGGATTTTCAAATTTCACAATTTTGCAGATTTTCTCCAAATAAATTACTTGGATTCCATTACGTTAAGCAGAGTTGATACAGCTCTTACTTCCCTTACTTAAACTCTGCACCGTATCAAAGGTCTGACCTTCAGTTCCTTATCTGAGGAGCACACGCGGTAGTTTGTTGAGGTTGGCTCCGATGAGTCAGATTAAAGACATTAAACGCAAAGGGAGTTCTCAGAAGGCATCAAATATTTCCCCTGGGCAGTGATGGAGACATAATTATTGTTTTTGGAGTGATGGCTGACTAATTTGTCAACACTTTAGTGGATGGTTGTCAGATTTCGAACATATTTTCCAGGTATGCTGTGCCTTGACGAAAGCCTCTGCTGCCATGTGTTTTCAGTGAGTGATGAGCCTCTCATTGCCCCAAAATATTTTCATTGGCTACAGGTTGCAGTGCCATTTGACCTGAGCAGAGAATAATGATATTTTATACAAAGCACTATGGGGAACCGCATCCTGCTCTGAGACCTATAATTGAAATAAGAAAATACGAACAATCAATCTTCATCTATGCAAGTGTTTTTTGTTTGAGAAAAAGACCGTATGAGCAGAAAAAGAGGAGAAAAAAGGAAATGAAGAGACAGGAGGAAAAACACATTTAATAAACGTGTACATTAAGGCTACCATGTCTGTTACAGATGTTAGAGAGGATTTTCTACTTAGACTGTGTGCGTGTGTCCCGGTCAGAAGTTATGGGTTATGGGTTATATATTCACCAAGAAGAAATATATATAACTCATAACCAATAACTACGCAGACCTACAAGCAGGAAAACAGGATTGTGGTCCAAGATTTAAACTGCTGCTTCCACCAAAGCATTGCTTCTTGGGAAGACTGGAGACATAGCATTTATATCATGTGATGCTGAATCTCCTAAATGAGGCATTTTAGCAACATTTTGCTAACATTTTCATCATAATAAAATACCAATGCTTCAAAAAAGAATTTTGATCTTGTGAATCTAACAATCAAGTTTTTATGTTATGAAGAATTCTGGTAAAAGAGCACCGATTGCTTTTAGTACAGTTTTCAAGGTCAATTGGTAGAAGTGTTGTTTTTGAAACGGCATTAATCAAGTTTTGACTATGAAATAAAGTAGATTTCAAAACAAACTAACTTGTTTTAATGTAAAAAACAAGATACATCAGCCTATCAAATGTTATTTTCGGCTAACATGTTAGCAACATGTTTCTTTAGCTTGCTAGGCTTCTCCTCATCTAGCGACTTCTGGATTACTTCTGTCAGTGATTTTAAACTTTAAGTGATGAAGGGTGAGATTTTGAAGTGGGGGGAAAAAGGTATAAAAAAGGAGAAAGTGAAAGGAAGACAGAGATTCTCAAAAAGCTGAAATTCTCAAGGTTTTGGTAGCATTTTAAATTAAAAATAGGCATTCTAACTGTGCTAAATACTCGACTGTGCTAGCCTTTATAGGGCATTTAGCTAATAGCTATGCTAGCTGTGCTTTAAGTGAGTTGAGTCCACTTAATTTTCAACCTTTTTTTTTTTTTTTTACAACAAAAGCTTTTAGAAACCATGAGCTTATATTGCACGCCAGCTGGGGAATCATTAAACATAGCATGCTAATAAAACCCTCATACTGATAAAAAAAAAGAAAGAAAATAGACAAAAGAAATGGATGGATGGATAAAAGATAAGCTAAAATTGCTAAATACCCAAAATACCACAAAACTTTCATTGCAATCCTCACAAGATAAGCCATGCCAGTAAGAACGCACCTAAATTGAACGCAGCCTTCATCACTTAATGTTTTTAATTACACCTGAGCTTTTCCTGCTCTGACAAGTCAAAATGTCTGCTGTAAAAACGGTGTTACTAATGACAGCAGACATTTAGACCATTAGCCCACTTGATAGCTGTCTAGAAGGATCTTTGTCTGCCAGCGGCATATCGTGGTAAATGGTATCTGTCGATGAGTTTGGTGGAATAACCTTATGCCAGAAGAAGCGCCGTGATAATGTTATGCTATGTTGAGGCAGGAATTATGGTTACACCTAAATGTTTGAGCAGGTCAGCATTGAGGAGGACGGTGTTGTGTTACAGAAGACAGATTCGTTGATCCAATTCCTCTGTGGAGGCAGAAAAGAAGAACATGAATATGTTTAACTCAAAATCAGTAATTACAATAGAAACCAAACTCCTGTGAACATTTGCCAGCAAGTATGTCCGAAAAGCATGTAGAAAGGCTTGACTGACATTCTTTTAGGTTTTTATGTTTGCTGCAAATAATGATAATATGAATTAATTTTCTTTTCATTCTCTGTTGGAATAGTTGATCAGCAGAGATTATGAAAGGCTGGGAAAGTAAAATTGATATTGTGTAGTCTTTTAGGTGTTCATCCAGGCAGGGTGGTCCTCAGGAAAAAAGGGAATAGACCGAGTTTGGCTCAGAGAAGATCACTGATGTTGTAATTTACTCTTCTCATTAAGAATTGACTTTGTCATTCTTCAGTATCAAATTTTTGGATAAAAAATTGGATTGTGATTTGCTGCAAATGCTTTGATCAAGGAGCAAAAACTGACATCAGAGGACAGAAGGATGAGCTGGTGACAGCCATCAACATCAACCCCATGTACACAAAAGCACACACACAACCGCTGCCTTTTAAATTTGTCCAAAGATGTTGAAATTTCACATATTTCCAGCCAAGCTAACACTGACATCCATTCATAATGACACGGCATTAAAACATCACATGTCAGCTATTTTCCAGTGTGTGTCAGATCCTCTGTAATAGTTTTCAGTCAAGGTCTTTGCACAGAGCAAACTGCAGATTCTTTATATAAAAAAAGGGGCAAAAGGCCATGCTTGATGGCTTGATTGAGTCCAGGCCCAGCTGACTTTCCACACGTGGATCTTACATTAAACATTCAGCTACTTTTCAAACTGGCTCCTCGATACAATAAAGACAGTGAGCTACTCCTGGAATTAGTTGATTGATTTAGAAGAAATATTTTTCATACATTTGAACATGGCACACAATTTCTTAATTGCAGGAAGATTAAATGTGTGGTGGTGAAGGAATGCAGGTCTTCTAACCATTTTCCACATGCTGCTTTTTTGTTTCTTTCTGATAGAAGTAGGTCACGCTATTTGGGCTGGAAAAAGTTAGACTTCATTCTAGAGAGCTGAAATCATCGCAAGAAAAATCAGCTGAAGGTTGAAGAGAGAAAAGCCAAAGAGAGGGAAAGAGGATGAGAGACAGATGCTTAGAATCAAGACACAAGCAAAAGTCATGTTTTATTTCTGTTATTTGTGTCTATTTATTTTGAATCTCTTGCTGTTTGGTTTTAAAGGTTTGACACCAAAATCTTAAGTTTATTACTAACATTTTTATTTCTTAAACCTGACAGTGGGGGCAGCGCAACAAGCTGTAAACACATGATATAGTTGATATTGTGAGTGTGTTATTTACACATCCAGCAGATACAGTGCAACATTAGCATTTATTTGGAGTCGTGTTTCGGGCCACCTGATGAATGTTTGTCCAATCTTCACTTTCCTTTTAGCTCTAGTTTGCTTTCCACCAACTCCTGCCACTACGAGCAACTCCTCTCCCATTATACATTTTTATTTTATCCTTCGTTGATATTAAAACATTGATTAGAGCAGCTTTAAAACACCAATTCTCATGAAAGTGATTTAAAGCTGCACTGGAAACATTCAGGGACGTTACAATTCTTGCATTTGGATAGTTTTCAGTGGGATTAAGAACACAGCTGAATTAAATTGTTTTTGTGAATTAAAAAAAGGCTTTTATTTGTCCAAGATATCTGATTTCACTGCATTATTTACTGTTTAGTTGTTAAGTTTGGTCACAGGACCTATTTCTGCACAGACCAACTGGAGACACTCCAGTTCAGAAGTGTGGACTCAGCAAATATGAGCTATTTTAAGTCAAGCCAGAGGAGCTACAGTACATTTCTCTGAACTAAAACAGCACCAGGAGAACCAATCATCCACAGCCTGTTTTATTAATTATAACTGTAGTACGCCCTTCTGTTTCAACATGTGAATATACACTTCAGATATGTGGTCTAATTACTTCTTTAACAGTCTGGATAAAACATAGACATCATGTTCTGTACAAAAGTTCAATTTCTAAACTTCAGTTGTTTTGTTTATAACGAAACTGATTCTGTCACTTTCTGTTGCTGTTTTGTTTTAAACAAATGTTACTCATGATGGACAAGGAGGTAATACGGCCCTTAGAAAATACACTCCTAAAGTTTCAGCCCTGTAAGGATATATAAAAAAATGTTACATGTATTGGAAGAGGAAGCGTATTGGCAGAAGAGAGGATATGCAGAGAGTCCTGGGGAATATCATGTATCCTCTGCAGCATCAGTTGGAGCAACAGGACCGGATTGCACAAACAGGAGCTATAAACAACAGAGAGACGTAGAAAATGGCCTGTCCCCCTGAACAAGCTTTTCACGAAGAAAAAAAAAGGTCTCATGAAAATAAAAGATCTGGAAATTCTCAATTGCACAGAGACATAATATTTACCAAACTCCAAGATGACATAGCAGGCAGGCTGCAGTGACAGAGACTCGCTTGTTATGCTCTAAGCTCCCTGTTCTTTTAATAGGGTTTGGATCAAAGTTGCAGCTCTTTTTTTTTGTTCACTACTCTGAGCTCATTGTAAAAGTCAGTTATGATCTCAGCCTGCTGAGCCCTGCAATTATATTATTCTTTTGGCACACAGATAGGTCACACATAAATCTAAAAAACTCTGCTGGGGGGGTGGATGAGATTTAAAGGTTAAAGTTACATAGAAGAAGTGAAAGCCTAAAATATGAAATTTGAATTTTCTATTGTAAGAGATGCAGGAGGGAAAAAAAGCAAACTCAATACAGGGACAGGGAGCTTAGAAATTAGAGACATACTTTTCATGTCATGAAACACTGTGAAAGTCTTTAAAACTGAGCTCCCATTGCCCAGGAAGTGTTGCCAACATTCATTCAACTTGCCTTTTAAAAGTAAATGCACTCTATTATGAAAGACCTGTTGCTTTCGGGCACACACACAGAAATCACGCCACAGTCTAAGGCAGTAAAATAAGTGAAATAATTCCAGGTAATCAGGTCAGGCTGAGGGAAAGTGCTGTGACATATCCCAATTCTGTCAACAGCTCAACTGCTAAAATTACTTTGTGTGATGGAAACAAACCTGGAAAAACAGAGAAGATGTGTAGACATTGTTAATTCGGGGTGAGCAGGGTATTTTCTTACACTTAGGCAATGACGTTGATTGCTACTGACCTTCCTCTGTGACTGTGTGTGAGGTCTGAGGTGCATTTAACATCTCCCATGAGTCATCATATGCATCGGCAACGACACATACAGACACATGCATGCTGCTCATAAACAACTGCACTTGTGTCAATACGTGGCACACCTTCCTGACACTTCAGCTTACTCAATAATATGAGTGAATCCTTCCTAATCCAGTAGCTTCTATATAATATTCTCTTTTATTGGCCCATAAACCACAAAGATGGGGTTTAGGATTATGCGTAATTGTTCCCATGGCTTTGGTTTGTTGGCTAACTAAACCATTATGTCATCCTATCTTACATGGTAGGCTTATAAAGATCTGATAAAGAGGCAGTGAAAGAGCTTGACTGAGTTGTGGCATCTTTACAATGCCCGTTAAACTCCTAATGAAGTCAATTTTAGACACTATGATCGATTAACGAGGCTCCAAACCTCCTGACTGCCAGGACAGAGCGGCGCTTTAGATGCTATAGTTTCTTTGATGGTTCTTTTGTTTTGAACTCTTTGAAAATCTAGTATCTAAAATCTAATATCACAGCTACAGAAGAATGATGAACTGATGTCCTTATATCTGCTTACAACACAGCAGATAAATGGTGTATGTATAGTCATAGATACACCATTTATTAAATATTTGTATGCTGTTTAAAACAGGAGGCACTTAACGTGTTACTACAGGAGGTGAAGATGTATTTAGCATGTGTTTTTTTGTGCGTGACAGCTGAACTTTGATCAAAACATCCCCACCTATCTGATACTGAACTCATCTGACACTGTGTTCCAGACCTTGGGCATAGTTATAAACCTTTGGATTAAGGCTCATTAAATCACCTCCACTGCTCTTGTTAAATGCCAAGTTGCTCAAACTTTCTATTACTTCACTATTATTCTCCAACTCTGCAGCAGATACAAATACGTCATTGGAAAAGTCCATGCCAGTGGAAGCTCGATAATCAAAACACAACATTGGCACGGTTATCTACCCTGTGACAAGTTTATTGTTTTGGAAGTCATTTTTTTCATGTTAACTTTCCAGCATGGTGGCCCCTATTGTTGAGTTCAAAGGTATGACTTCATCATAATCAGTAAGGGTAGTTTAATATTTACATGCCCTAATACAACTTTATCACTCCAAAACACTTCAACATCCCATTACGACTGTGTGCAAAATGTGCCATGGAGATAAGTGCAAATATACCAGAGAAATCTATTGTAGCTGAATCTCATCTTCTCACCAATGGTTTAGTCGTTTACACATTCACACTGGGGAGATGTTCAGCATTAAAGCACAGGTTCAGCATTTCGGGAAAATTAGCTTATTCCTTTTCTTGTTTTTTGAGTTAGATGAGAAGATTGATACCACTCATTGACAGACATTCTAAAAAACACACATTTTCCAACATAACTTTACCTTTTTTGGCCAAACCGCCTGCTCTTTTACCTCTCTGGTACACCCCGCCCCACTGTACCAACACAGTGTCTCACAGTAATGACTCATGTCTAAGTCAAAGACCCGAAATTCCCTATTAAATTGGTGCTAAAACTTTTCTCACATTAGGTAATTTGATGGGATGTTAAATCAAACATTGTGCATACAGTGAGACGACACAAAGTCAATAGAATTGGTTAAATTGCAAACACACAGTAAAATAAGGCATGGCTAGCTGCTGCATAACATAAAGCAGACATGTCTCTGCATGCGAGCATGGTAGAGAAACTGTTTTGGTTTATTACATCTCTCTCTCTCTCAGCTCATTTTTGTGACCTGAGAAAATCTGACAAGTTGACTTATTCCTCTTTGCCATGTGTTAGATGAAGGTGGAATATGTGGTTACTGTGTTGGAATTTATCCCCATATGTCTCTTGGCTATTGAATAGTGCACCACAGCTGCTGCAAGCCCTCAAAGTCAATCAGCCGTGGCCTGACGTCGGGAGGAAAACGGTTGTTGCAATTAATTATTAGCATTTGTTTAAAACTGCTAGAGCGCTTCTCGGGTAGACCAGGACAGCTCAGATGGTGTCGGGTAAGTCAGCTGCCAAAACGCATGCTAAACCGACTTATTCACAGCACACTGTATTGTCCTACATGTGAAAACTCATCTGGTGCTCCACGCAAGTTCAAACAAATGTGAAGAATTGGTTGCAAATGCTGGTTGGCCCAGGCTGAACACCTCTTGCCTTGCGCTTGGTGAGACTCTCCTCCGTTTCCATGAGTCTTTTACTCTCACTCCCACTCTGTCTGACTTTTTGGGGTTGTAAATGTTACACCCTGCCAGTGGCTGAGGAAACAGACATTCGGACAGAGCGCACAACAACAACACTTAGAAACAATCTGGATTTACAGGCGGTAGCTTTTGAGCAAAGACGTCTGGGCCCCGTGCTCGTGATAGACATTACTTATCATTTAACTACCACTGGAAAGCACTTCAGGGACACGATTTATTTATACGCAGAGGGACATTAACAGATGTGGAATAAACAGAAACACAAGTACTTCCGTGTGTGCAGGCATACGCTGCCCATACGCCTGCAAACAGATGAAACACAAACCATATAGACACAAAAACAATGCACGAGCACATGCAAACATGATTACACTCGACTCAATAAACGGAAGTGATGCTTGATCCAAACATCATTGTCGTCCAGTGTCGACTAATGCCATAAATTGGAAACTTAGGGATCGAAGATGTGCATTGCTCTCCTCCCTTCTTGGCAAATACATTACACCATTAAACCCGAATATAAAAAAAAAAAAGAAAAACATCACATCTTGAAAAGTTATCTCATACCAAAGGGAATTCATACATGGACATTTTAGAATGAGAGGCGTCCAAGGCAATATTTTACTTGATGTATTATTAATCACTCCGCATTAAACAACATCCTCGATATGGGAGCCAGGAGATGTTGTGAAAGAGCTTCTCAGGCTGAGTGGCTGAGTCCCACAGCTCTGGATGGAAAAGTCACATCACACCGGGAGCTCCCTGGACTGGCTGGCTGGCTGGCTGAGGGAAGATGACGGCCAACAAACGGAAGCACGTAGGAGGGACAAAAGGAGCACAACGTAGGATGTTTATGGAGGTTGGGAGTGCAACTTCACAGTGACAAGCCTCATGCGGTGTGTATGTTTGAATGTATGCATTAACAGTGGGGAAGGAAACTCAGCAATGTAACTTCTGATTACTTTAAAGCTTTTATTGTAACAGTGGATAAAATTACTATGTGTAATATGAAAGGGGTTGCTTGTAGTGACAAACCAACAGGGAATTATCACCCAATTTTGCAATTCCCCTCAAGTCTGCAGAACGTTTAAGAATCTGTCAGCTCATTGTTTTGGTTTTACAGCCTGCAGTTTTACTGTTTTGGTTTAGTCTCACACCTGTCAACCAGCTCTTTCCAGCTGCAGGAGACAGATGTTTTCAGCATAAAATAAGACTCAGTATACACTAACTGCCCAGCACCAAACAGCACACTGACAAAGTTAGTGGAGCACTAAAGAGTCAGATATATCCCTCAGGAGATGTTAAAGACCAAAAAGAGATCTAAAGAAGAGTGTACATTTTGGACGTAACATCATCAGGAAGCCAGAAACTCCAAATGAATTCTAAAGTTTCCCCATGTCTGCCCGACGTGTATTACAGTATTTTAAACTTCAAGATGCAGCAATATTTCAATGTTGTATTTACATTTTTGCTGGTTCCACTGCCCCAAAGTTGTGAAGAAAATCTTTGTTTCTAGTACCACCAGCATAATCTTTCTTGTAACCAGTGAAACATCTCTACAAGATGGATTCTCACAAATCTTAGATATCTATAGAAAAGCATGATCCCCAGAGGATGAATATAAATTACTTTGGTCATCTGATTCTTCCTGTAGTTGTCAACTTTTGGATGGATGATCGTGCAATTTGGTGCAGACCTTCATCATCATCCAGGTCTTCTGTCCAAATCATTTTGGCAGCTTTGGTTGTCCAAGCGGTTTTGGTTTATCCATCTTTAGTCCTTACAAAGAGCATTACAGCCCCACAGAGAGGCAAGCTTGGCTCTCAGACTTGTATGTCTATAGTGAGGGAATCAAGCCCTTTCAGTTATCCATTTAAAACCTGCGTTGTCAAGTAATATATCATGCCGAAATTATCATTGTCGTTCTGTTGTCTGTCTTATTCTTTCTAATTAAAAAGCTGATATACTTAGACAACATGTAGTTCTTCCACAAGCAGTGTTTGGGTGTTTATAAGGAACTTCCTTAAAAATACAATTTAAATCTGAAAGTAATTACTTGTGTGTGTCTGCATTCAAATGTGCAATGTTCTTGTGTCTGAATGGATGAATATGTGTACACAGTGTTAATTCAGTCATTAAGAATATGTTTACGTGAGCGCGCGCTGAGGTCCTTCATGGTGTCCTGGATGGTAAGACACTGCTGCAGATGTGTGAGGATGAGGTCACTCACATGCTGCCTTAAAGACTAACACTGATGCTGAAACACTTCACATGGACAGAGCAGAGGGAGGCGTGTGTGTGTGGGGGGGCAATTGAGTGAATGAATTACGTGTTCGTTAAATATGTCTTGCAACAATTAACGATTGTCATCAAAGTGGAAGATTTCAGCTTGCAGGAAAGCTCTCGAATGCTAACATTAATCAGTGTGTTTGTTTTGAAACGAGCTGCTGCTGTGAATAAGACGAAGCTTAATCCAGAATCTTTAAAGAAAAATCGAAACAATGAGAAGAGAAACAGACCCAGTCTTGAGAATAAAATTGTGCGGTGGGAGTAAAATGAACAAGGGGGATTAGTTTAGTCAAAGAGGCTGTATTATAAGAAGGAATGGCAGTGAGAAAGTGGGTGAGTGTGAAATTAACTGGGACAGCGGGAAGAATGCTGGTAGGGCTTATTTTTCTAAGACTCTCTACTCGACTACTGGTCTGACTGCCAATATTGCATCTGTTTCTGAATACAGCAGTGACTATGGAAAATCCCCTGGCAGGGACAATCTCCATCAAACATACAAACGTTCACACACACATACATGCACACAAACATGGACATTAAACCTGCAGCTCTATCCTCACCGTATCTGCATTTTGATCTCTTATATAACTGAATCTAACTTTGACCTCTGCCCCCCCCCCAATGCTTGCCCGATCATATCATCCAGACCTCATCTCCCGCCACATCCTCTCTGGCCTCGCAGGCCTTCCTTCTTCCTTCCCCAAGAGCGACCACCACTGCATGCCACATTGGAGGGTTTTAAAGTGATCGACAATCAAAGGCTGGTGTTTGTTACAGAGCTGCAGGCTAGACATATGAACTAATACTGGACACTTTTCTCTTTTATGTAGTCACCATTTGAAACAGGATTTATACTCGTGAGGGCCCTTGGCAGGTGAAACGAGACAGGGGAGGAAATTTGTTAAAAAGCCTCCAAAGTCTCCCCTTAGAGTGAAAACTCCTGTAGATGCATTCGTGGGAAACCTATGTGGCCAGAAAGTGAAAGATCTGCCATTGCAACATTTGAGGTAGCTTTTAACCTCATGTTTTTTTTCAAAATACCTTCTGATGTGACCCAGTCATTTCATCCATGCTGGTTTCTGCTCCTAGTTTTCCATGTGGAGATGTGTTTAGACAGACAATGAAATATAACAGACCAGAATGATGAATGGATTCTGATGGATTCCTGCAGATATACAGACAACCGTCTCTTCTGTCCAGCATGATCTCATTATGCATGACATATGAAGCCAGCTGAGAGCAGTTTTCAGATTAAAATAGCTTGCTATGATTATTGAGTCCCACTATATATCAGGTAATGAGTTGATATGTTGCCTATGAAGATTTTCTTCATCCAGGACATTGAACATGTTTCACCAATCACCACTTATCATCTGATGGTGACTTTTTAGCAAAACCATTTTAATGTTACTTTACCGACAACTTTATAACGATTCACATCTTAACGGGCATTCTCATGACAAAGCCCTGCGTGATAAAATCTTCCGTTACGTACAGTAACTGCTTACTTACTTACAGTAAGCCTCAACTCACTTTATATTTCTCCTGCATGCACATCTGTCAAAGGCCCTGTTTCCCAGCCAAAGTGGTATAAGAAGATTCTCCTTCATTACACCTCCCCAGGAAAAAGACATGTCTGCTGCTGCTGCTGCTGCTGCTGACATAGCCAGCTTTCCAGTGTGTTGGTAAGAGGGGAAAATTGCAGACACAGCTCAATGCGTTAGCATATATTGAACTGCTTATTGAATGTCCTGTTCAAGCTCATATGCACTCATAAACATGCAACTTTGATCCAGATGCAATTGGTCGGGTTCACCGTCACAGGCCTGCCTGACCAGAATAAGGTTTAAAGTAAAGGTGTAAAGGTTTATATGTTTGCGTTTAGTTTAGTCTATATAAAAGAACAATGTTTATCAGGTAATTTTAGATTTAGATTTTTTAAACTTTCAAATATTGATATCAGTATTGTCATCAAAAATCCAGTATCTGGCCAGCCTATATCCGAATACAGAATATGTACAGAATGTATATTTTCACGTATAGACTCTGACCTTGCCACCCCCCGGTAGCATAGACCAACTATGGCAGTATAACAGAGATTGAGTGATTACAATAATAAAAGCAAGGAATTGGGCATAGCATATATACATGAATGTATTTATTTATATTGCAGCCAGTTAAGTATGTTGTTTGAGTGTAGCGGGCCATTTAAATTAAGTTTGCTCATTTTTAATACATTTTTGAACAGTGAATTGTGTACTTTCTTTAGTGCACGAATTAAAGCCATTGTTTTAAAGTGATATTTGACGTCTCTGTATCCACACTCCACACATTAATAAAGCTTACGTTCTGTCAAGTCATTCTTTTGATCCAGGAAGCTGTCTCCTCCACACATTGCCAAATCTGTTACTCAGTCACCTTGTAAAAACAGCGTTATTGATTAGATAAGGTCTTCTGTTCTTTGATCTTGCACATGTCTTTCCCTCGTTCTTCACTCTTTGCTAAACCGGCACCAAGATTCCAGAGAGAAAAAAAACCTCTTTCCTCTAGCTAACCAGGTGTGTTAATATAGACGGACACTAGATTATATCTTTTCAAAACACGGTTCTCTTTCAGTTCCTGCATTGTCCTACAATTTACAAGGGGACATGTACCTCCCATTTAACAAAAATCTCTAGTTAAAGTTGTGCTTATATTTCAGTAAATCAACAGTAAATCCTTCAGGTGCATGGCGCTTAATAGACATTGTGTCTCTTTCCCGGCTTTCGTAAAGAGAGAAACCAAAGAAGCTGCCTCTTTTGCTACTGTCTGTCACCATCTGCCGCTTTTGTGGATACCCGGAAATGTAGGACGAAGGATGTTTTTTGTGTTCTCAAGGAAGTTCTTTGTTGTAAGAGGCCGCCTGGAGAGACTGATGTGATTTTAAATGTGAAGACTTGTTTTTTCAGTTCAACCCGGTGGGAGCACTGTGGAGCAAGAGCGGCTCGGTCCCAGACTGGAAGTCAAGTGGGCTGCACATGAAGGCCCCTTATTGCATTATAATACTCAGTTTCTGGGTATCCTCCAGATTCTCTCTGTCTTTTTAGTCTCTTTCTCTCTGACATCCTGCGCGCCCGGCCAAAGAGACCTGCTGAATGCTGACTCTCAGCAAAGGATGAGAGAAGACGGCCAAATTTTGACAGAAACACTTCGCTTGACGCTCGCTTGATTAAATCCAGTAGGATTATTGAATCAAAATCCAACAGGCTTAATTGCCAAAATTGAAAATGCAGAAATGGAGATGGCAGCTTCAGGAATTATAGATGTGGAAAGAGAAAAATATGGGCAAAGGAAATCATTTCCAAACAACCTTTAAACAATGTGTCGGGGCTTTAAAATGTTTAACTTTTAAACTTCAAAGGCTGCTCCAATATCACAGATTTGTTAGCTTGTAAAACGATCCATGAAACGATGCAGAGGTGAGGCTTTATGAGTATAAATATGTGCAATTTTTGTTCATTATATGAATACAAGGATCTTAGGTCTACAGTTTCTGTCCATGTATGAGCTACATTTGGCAGCGAGGAGAGCGTTTCATTTTTTTTAAAGAAAAGCCAGTGATATCCATGTGGATTTGTCAAGCTTGGAGCAATCCCACATAAACCTAAATGACCCCAGGCCTGCAGTGATTTATCACACTCTGCTGCCTAAACGGTGTCCACAAGCCTTTAGACTCACTGGTGCAAGTGGCTGTTGCATAACTGAGAAGAATTAACCCGACACAGTCACGCCCTCTCGCTGAAACAATCATTTTCTCTCTTTTCTTTAAAGACTTTCTCAGAGAGGGATTTCCAGGTGAAGAAATGTTTCTGCGCAGATGAAACACTAACAGAGGCAGGAGAGACCACGTCGTGGGGAGTTGATGAAATGTACTGTATACACATATACTTTATTCAAGCTCTTGAGGATGCTTTTCTGTCTGTCTGGTCTTTTCAGCATGCCATGATGAATCAATCACCCTGTCAGGCTGAGGTACCAAAGCTTCCCACAATATCCTGCTGCCTTAAACCCACTGAAATGTCTGGTTCTTGGCTCTGAGCGCCTGGTGGAGAGCTCCTTCTCCAAAGCACTCAGACTCGGGCTTCGACCCAAACGGGTGCCCTGAATTTAGCTCCATCACCCTCTCTGCCAGGAACAACGGACAGCGAACGCTGGAAAGTTTTACCTCCTTAATGATGACACTTCACTTTTTTTCTAAAGGCTTTCCAGTCCAAATGGGACAATGACAGCTTGTTTAGGGCAAACGGCACAAGAAAACCACAACATGGAACAAAAGGCAAAGCTTTGCAGGAGGATAGCCTGGAGCCTAGACATGTGATGACAAAGCTGCAAGGGCTGGGGACAAAGAGAAGAGATTGAAGATGTTGACCTTCGTTCTGGAAAACATAGCTTGAATATCAGGTTTCCTTGGGGGTAAATGACAAGTATTGATCTTTCACTGAAGGAGTGAATGCTGTAGAGCATGTGGTTCCCAGCATTTTTTTTGTCCGATGTACCTCCACAGCCCCGTCAGATCAAGTACCCTCATCGCCCTCACCCATCACGTGCCAAATGTGTTCATTTGAGTAGATTTTAAACTGGATGTTATATAAAACTATTGATTATATTAATATTAAAGTGGATTTGTTACAGTAACCTTTCATTCAATTGGTTACTTGGAGTGATAGAAGCTAGATGTTTCAATCATCGACCCATTACTTAGTTTTTTCACCATTTATCCAATTACTTAAAGCTATTTCCACTTATAGCTATCCGTTTCATACATCCACTACATTTAGCTAACAAACTTTCAATCACGTATTCGTTACTTTGAGCTTTTTTTACCACATATCTATCATTTTAGATAATTATGTCAACTGTAGGCTATATCCATTACTTTTAGCTATTTCAGCATTCATCCTTTACTTTACCCATTACATTTACCTAATTGTTTAGGCTTCTCTGTTTGCTTGCTAACTTGTTTTCAAGCAATCAATATGTCGTGTTCAGGTGTTATAGGGACCTCAACATACGGTTATATCTTTTTTTAATACATTACCCTGGCTGGTGATCTGCTGTAGAGTTACTATATCCATCATCCATCTACACATCTGTCAGTACTTTTACACTTTTTCCGTGTTCAAACAGACAACAAAATGCAAGGAAGCACAGACAATGGTTACAAGTCTGTATAAGTAATATATTATTTTTTGACGTTTCTACGTTTCTCTCTTGGCCACCCGACATTTACCTTTGAAATGTGGGACATTAACAGCGTTATGCAAGAAAAATAAAAAACGCTGTATGTGGTAATGCAAGAGATAATTTGAATCTGTGAAGAAAATGTGATGGGCACACACCTCCACTACGTACGCACTGACAATGAAAATAAGGATAAGAAACAAAGCCACATGTGAGTCTCGTTGCATGCTTGAGAAACTGCACGGGTCTCGAATTTTCCAAAGTGTGTCTGCGTGAAGAAGAAACAACAAAACTCGTCATCTTTGTTGCCAATGAAAGTTCTTTCATCGTGTGTTAAAGCATCATCTCGGTAGTCTGCATATGTCCCGAAGGTACTGTTGGATGGGCATTCCTTGAGTGCCTGGTGGAGACTGAAAATGGGATGAGCCACAAACCTGAATGTGTGTGTACATTTCACTTTCAGATTTTAGCATGAAAAGAGGTTTTAGTGGCAGTTTTTAGGAAAGAGGGCTACAGAGGGGAAACAGAGATGGGAGAAAGAAGAAAGACAGAGGAGTTAAACTCAGTGACTGAGACATTTCCCCTTCTTCTCTTCCAGAGGTTAAAGAATTTTTTTTTTTGCATTAGTTCCATCTTTTTTACGAGTTGTGGAAGAGGGAAATTATTTTTTGGCACACCCAAACTTTTACAGAGTGGGCCACATTTAGACAAACTATAATCTTATAAATGGGGAGAATTCTGTTTTTAAACGCTGGCAATGTCTCCCAAACGCAACTACTCAAGTTTGTGTGCTTGTATTTATGGCTCTGATAAATTTGAGGCAGTTCTTTATCGTTCACTCCAAAAAGCAGTCTGAGGTCAGTTGTCATTAGTTTGTCTGTTTCCATAGGCTTTCTGTTACAGCTGGTTTCTGCAGCAGTATTTTAATATGAGAATCAAAGTCCCAAAAGCCCTGTAGGATCTGATTTAACAATCATTATCCGTGTAACAATATTGTCAATCTACTCAACATGTATTAATCCACTCTTCCTCTTTAACCGATTCATTCAGTAACTTGATTCAGCAAGGCGATCCCAACCCAAATGATACATCATTTGGTTCCAGTCTCATGATTGGAGTCTGGTCACCATGTGCTTGAAGTCAGTGAAAACCACTTCACCTCGACTTCGTGACACTACCTCCAGGAAAAGGGAGAGATCTCAGGAATGCGGTATTCCCACTGGCAAAATGGTCAGTCATAATCCCTGACAGGAAGCTACTTGGATGACAGGAGATCAACAAGCTGGAAGCCATTTGTGCAGTTCAAGTTAACCTTTCATTGATATTTTGAAGGAAACCTCCTTTTTCGAACATAAAACAGTCATAAGTCACATACAGTGTGCTGCCAAAGCCCTTTAAAATCTACTGTGGGTTGTGTGGATATAGAGGTTAATTAACTGCATTTTAATAAGTCTGAGCCAAAAACACATTACTCCCATATATTTACCATTTAAATGCACCCGATACATTTTTTGCAAAAACAAATGTGTGCATTTGACTCAATGATCCAATGAGGCTCTACAGCTGGAAACCTTGGGAAACACTGCCCTCTTTTGATAATCCTGCGCAAGAACAGATCACACGGTATACAGTGTCTGAAAAGTATTTTGAATCAGGTTTTTCAGCTCAGACAGGTTCATGAGGTTTAAGCCGTCCATCTTGCAGTCTACATATAGTATATGCCTGAGATAGTATCTAATGTCCTCCAAAAAAGTGTTTTATTCATTAAATAGTATAGTTTTATCAGCAAGGCTGTGGTTTCTCAGAAAGACTGAAATATTTTCATTGGACTGAAACCAACTAGGCGGTTCTTTAAAAAAAGATCTTGCTAGTCATCATGTTGTGCAATATGAGATGAAAGCTGAGAATTACTGCCACGGAGGGTTTTTTTTTTAAGTGGACTGGCTCCTCAAATTCTGAATATCTTACATACCTCGTCAAATTTTGTTTAAAAAAAAAACAATAACTGATCTTTATTGTCCTCTGGTGGGAGGATAAAGATCAGAACTGAACAAAGTCTCTGGCCAGGTCACCACTGTGACTGCAATCTTTATATTTAAATTTTCTCTGCCGCCATTCTTTGACATAAATAACTTAAAGTTAAATATCTTTAAAATTGCACCTTTGGGGATATCCATGACAGCACATAGAAAAAAGAATGAAGCACCAACCACCAACCTTTTACAATTTAAATCCTATAATTTCATTATAATACATCAACAACATGGATTGCAATAACAATGTCTGATTTTAGTGGGAGTTTTTCGGACAAAGACAAAGCTCACTGAATATGCACTCTGGTTATCGGACACCTAGTTTACATGTATGGCATATTTGGGGGTGATTAACAGAAGCCAGCCTTAATGTGAAAGGAGGCCAATTTGTGCGCTTGAAAAACATCTGAAGGTTGGGAACAGACCTGAGATTGAAAGCATTTGCAAATAACAGTTTGCTTCAACCTGTGTGGTATGTTTGCCGCAAAGACAATATCATCATCATAATAATAATAATAATAATAATAATAATAATAATAAAGGAAGTATTTGAAAATTAACTTAAAATCAACTTTTATGCAACTGATCATGTGAAAACTCCACACAAGGTATAGCTGAACATTATTAGCAACTACTAGTCGATCCAGGTCCAGGTGTTATGGGGGTTATTTGAGGAATAGATTCTACTTTTTGGCAGTCTGGAGACGCTCGCTCACATTCTCCCAGTTGATAATATTCCAGATAGCTTTTACATAGTCTGGCCGCACGTTTTTGTACTGAAGGTAGTAGGCATGCTCCCATACGTCGATACCAAGGAGGGGGATGAGACCTGAGGGTCAGAGACAGGAAAATATTACCCATGGCATTAGACAAAGAAGAGTATGAGGGGAAATGTAAACGACAAACTGTAAATAATAAGTCTTATCACTATTTAAAAGTTGATTTCAAAATCACCTGTAGATCCCTGCAGGGGATCCTGGTTAGCACAGGCAGCAATACGAAGTCTTCCACTCTCCTTGTCGTAGCCCAGCCAGCCCCACCCCGAGCCCTGCACTGCCACTGTAGCAGCAGACATCTTCTCCTTCATCTTCTGGAAGGAGCCAAAGTCCCTCTTAATGGCCTCCATCAGCTCCCCTACAAGAAGTCACACAGACAGGTGCTACTTTAACTATGTTGTAAGCGTTTTTTGTTTTTTTTAAATTTGGGAATTTACTTGTTTATATGTTGTACATTATCTGGAGGAAAGCTTCCATGTCAGCCTCATACTCTCCTAAGCCTTTTTGTAATAAATAAAAATGCAACATTTTTGGACAAGCCATATAATACTGTGTATGCTAAATTACGTCACCATGCAATCCATTAGGGCAGCATCTTAGACCACTAGAGGGCACAATGACAAAAGAAAACAACCTTGTGTTTTATATTGCTGGCTGGAGAGGGAGGTGACACTCAAAAATACAGTCTTTGCAAGGGTCATTATTAACCCAAGAACACCGAGCTACAGAGCTGGCAGTTGACTTACAGTAGCACTGCTAACCCTTTCACAATACAGAGTCACACACACACGTTACTTCATACATTTTCAAGTTAACAAAGCAAAGTTCAGGATGCATTTCTGCCTCACCCTGTGGCTCGCCTCCACCATTTGGAGAGAGGTTTGTCCAGAAGATAGTGTGGTTAATGTGACCTCCTCCATTAAACTTCAGAGCAGGCTGGAGGGCAACCTGTGCGGTCACATCTCCTAGAATACAAACGAAACACATGCAGGTGAATACGAAGACGTCTGATCTGTCAAGCTGACGTGTGAGACACAAATACAATTTCAAGGAAAAGCTCGGGAATATGTTGATAGACGCTCTGGCATAAATGTTGTGTGTATCCCAATAGTCAACTTTTAGATTACAACTTGACTGACTAATATTAATGGATCCATCTTTACATCTCCATACACAGAGGCAGATTGCTGATTCGTTAATGCAACTGTGTGTTTGTACCTTTTGCTAATGCCTCCTGATATTTCTCCTCTGTGACGTTGAGGTTGTTGACATATGTGGCATGGTGCTTGCTGTGGTGCAGCTGCATTATCTCTGCATTGATGTGGGGCTCCAGGGCACCATAGTCGTAGGTCAGGTCAGGGAGCGTGTGCTTCTGCCTGGATGCAGCTACCTGGTTTATAGTTTGGCTGAGGCTGGCTGCACACCTGAAACAAAGCAAAAGAAAAACTTCCCAACCATATGTCTTAGCTTAACCAGTTTGCTAATTTCTGGTTTCCATATGTATGGAGACAAAAATAATTTAGCTACCAGTGATTACCAGTGATAGCCTGGCACAGGTAGTTTTTTTTGTTTTGTTTGACAGTTGATTTTTTCAGTTTGAGGAACTGGCTTGAAGTGACCTACATTTCTGTTGCTAATTGTGGATTAACATGCAGTAGTCAGGTGGTGTAATATTAGCTTAATGAGCTGGTGGAACCAAGTAAGCTAGGTATGAAAAGATGTGCCCTAACATAACAAAATTATCTTAAAAATTAACAAATAAGACCCCGAGTGTGGGGCAGTGCGATACTTCAGCAAAATAATTTTAGTACGCCACCAGCTAACCTTGCAGAGCTGCTAAACTAAGTTAGCATCCTGGCTAGCTGTTAGCTCTGAATAAACAACAATGTATCAAGTTCATGAACAGACGTCGTTAGCAGGAGTCAACCGTTTCTAATTTACTGTGCACTTTGAACAGGATAATGGCACTAAATGGTAAGTTGATATCAGTTTTACCTGCGTATTTGACCAACTCTGCAAAGCATGTTCACGATAGTGCTCATGGAGGAGACGGGACAGAGTAGACACGCTGGTAACTGCCCTTGAAATGGGCAGTTTCAACTTGACAGCGCAGCGACCGTACCATTGTCCGCATGTAGGGGTGTCGACAAGAGTTTATAAGCATTAGATAAACCTCAGCTGAGACAATTTAAACCAATACTCCTTTCAGAAATATTCATAGATAATGTATAATATCACGTGTGGTGAAAACGTGATATAATGAAATATATTTACATATATTAGATTATGCATTTTCCTCCTACCTCTACTTTAACATGTTTCAACTCACCCTTCTGGCTGGTTTTCCGTAGCCTTAGTAAAAGTGCAAAGAAGCGCAGGTGAGGTGTCATTGCTTATTTTGTTATAGAAATAAATTGCTCCCGTCTATGAATTATATTATATTTCCTGTTTGAAATATACGATGTTAGAGTACATTGATAATACATAATAAAATGTTATATGTTATAGCCACGATAACTGTAAATAATTTGTACAAGTAGGCTGCACACTTCAGCAAAATTATCAAAACTAACAGCAAAGTAAGGAATCACGTGAACATCTCTGCTACCATATTGAAGGCAATGCCAGAGATCGTCTATGTTAAAGCAAATGAATTACCCAGGATTAAAACCAGCGAGACCTCAGTATTTGTGAGAGACATTTTCAGATTCCAATAGCGTGTTATTGTCTGTCGGTTCACAATTTTCCAGACCAGGGTAACCGGACATTCCCACATCTCATTCAAGAAATATCTCACGCTAAGAAAATAAGCACACATTTTCATCATGCATATATCAGTGAACACCAGCGAACCAGGCACCTCAACTCACAATTGATGAGGCAGCAAACATTTAGTATTGAGGGACTGTATAGTTAAAGTTGATTAACTCACATAAAAAACAAAAAACAAAGTAATGTCTTCAAATTGTTTGGAAATAAAATAAAAAAACTAAATGTATTAGCATATATTTACAATTGAGAAGCAGGTTTTTTTTTTTTTTTTTTACAATCAATTAAATGGTAATTCAAATTCAAATTTTTTTTGTATTGATCAACTAATTGATTAATAAACTAATTGGTTCGGCTCTAAAGTACACTGCTTTCAAATACACCCATGCATGAAGAGCGTTCACAGTGATGCATCCCATCCTGAACTTTAATGAGAGGTCTTCGAAATTAACAACAATTAACTACTGTTATTTGAAATGACATGAATTGACTATGATAATTACCATATCTCATGTGTGTCCCAGCAACGTTTTAGGATCCGGAAATCGCGGCGGAGTGGGAGGTCTGCGTCGTATCTTCCGTCTCTGGTCGTACTCTGCAGCAACGCGAGTGCAGCACCGCAACCAGAGCCATTCCGTTCTGCTTTCAGTGACGAAGATGAAGCGAGTCTACTACATATAAATTCACAGGACAATTTGACCGTATTTGCACATTTCTTCGCCTTATAAAGAATCCGTGAAGCCGAGAGGTTCCAGAAACATCGAAAGAAACGGGCCTGGTAAGTGTTTTTGGTGGCTGAAGGCCCGATATCTTCAGCCAAGAGCCCGCTAGTTTCAGGAAAAGGAGCGCAAGGGAGGGAGTAATTTCCTTCACCGCCATTTTGTGATAATAAGGAGCCGAAAACAGAGCCAAGAATTGCATGCTGCCAGGCGGAACATAAAGACAATTTCGTGGCTGAACACTGTAGTTTAATAGCCTCTATTTATTTTGCTTGCGGATGCTAAATGTTATTAACACCCGAGAGTTAACCTTGGTTAGCTTATTTATATTCCTTGCTATCCATCGTTGCTGCCTGTCTGCCGCACCAGCTAACCTAAGGCTCGACACTTCTTATCAACTGGTAATGTTAACTTTTATTTGATCGGGCAGGTAGTTAGCTTAGTCGCCACAGACAATTAGCTTCATTTGTCAGTCAGCAACCACGCTATTTGCCGCAATTTAGCAAAGTTGCCATACATGTCATATTTTGCTGCGTGAGGACGAGCCGACGCGTTACAGCTAAAGATGATGCAGCCGCTTTAACACGCCGTGGTGTGATTAATGATGGTGTCCTTTTTCATATTTACTTCTAGAGCTCACAATGACCAACGAGGAGCCTCTACCCAAGAAGGTGAGTGTCTTTTCTAGTTTGGGTGTTTTTGTTCATCGTGTGTCACGATGAGCCTTATTGCCTTAATGTATCTGATCAATCATTGGTTTCCCTCTCCACAGGTTCGCCTCAGTGAATCTGACATGAAGACCTTGACCAGAGAGGAGCTGTGTACAAGGTAGATGACAGCTCTACAATTGGGGATTCATTATGTTGTGGGGACACTTGATCTATTTAGGTTGTGGTATAATGTATTTATTTATTTTTACGCATGTTCTGTCCCTCTCAGGTGGAAACAGCATGAAGCCTATGTCCAGGTCCTGGAGGCAAAATATACAGAGCTATGTTGTAAGTATATCTGCTGTAAATCCCAAACTACACGAATGTACCCGATTTCTCCCGCGCCGGCAGCCCTTGCTACACGTTGCACTCTATTTGGCTGCTTGTGAAAGGGTTGTTTCTTCTGATGCACTTTTCTTTGCTCCCCCTCGCCACCGCCTCAGCCAATGATGTAACAGGACTGAAGGAGTCGGAGGAGAAGCTCAAGCAGCAGCAGCAGGAGTCTGCGCGCAGGGAGAACATCTTGGTCATGCGACTTGCCACCAAGGAGCAGGAAATGCAAGAATGCACAGTATGTATCTATTCCTCCACGTTCTTGATGCTTCTGATACGATTATGGGAAACTTGTAAATTCGTCTCGTACAGAGAACATTTGCTTTGCGATGTTGACTTCTAACAGAATTGTTGATGTTCTTTATTCTTACTGATGCTCTCTTGGATTAGTCCCCTCTGAGAAATAATGTACTTTAACAAAAGACCAATTACTCTGTGGTTGCAGCTAACCATTCCTTTTGTTATTTATTTAATTAATGGATTTAATGTCTACTATTGACAAATGTTCTTGCTTAGCTCAGTCAGTTGCAAAAAAAAAACACCCCACAAAGAGTACGCTGTATGTAATGATATTGGTTAGAAAAAGCAAGCGACATTGTTTTGCTATTTCTACTTGAAAATTTAAAGTCCTCTGATTTTCCCTCCCGTCGACTGATCTATTAATTGACATGTCAGCACCACGCTGTACCCTTTTTATCCATTCACTGTCATGGTATGTAGGCTAAAGGTAAATAGTGTCGAAGTAGGGCATGCTTATCAGATTGACAGCTCAGTGGATCACCCAGTGGCTTTATGGCAGCACATGCCATTCTTATAGGTCAGCTGAGGGAAACACAACACTCAGTCAGGTTGTAATGAACAGGAGACATAGCTAAATTGTTAGCTGGCTGTTGTGTTTTGAGGCATAGTAGTTGCACCTTTTACCTCTCCAGTAATAATATTCAAATAATTTGTGAAATGTTGAGGTCATCGTAATTGCGACAGGTGAGTTTTTGTTTGTAAGTTTCCTTATCTAACAATGGCTTTTATGATATAATTCAAGTGGCTTTGATGTAATATTAGATTAATCTTAATAACTATGATGAATCATCAACCACGTTTTTTTAATTATAGTTATCTTAATTAAAATCTAGATATAATTCAAAGCTGATTGTTCTATTTGAAAAGGCAGCACGCAGAAATCGCTCGAGTCCTCATCTTTAGAAATCTCTCTTTGGTTTGAAAAGGCACCATCAAGATCATCTTAAAAATAAAGATTTTACAGCCACAATAGTTCGTCTGATTTTGGGGAACATTGCTAAAGTGCCTTTGTCGACTAGAGATTAGCCTGCTCAAGTACTGGTACTCACAACCATCACAAGTTCTTCATTAGTTGAGATATACTACACCTTTCCAGTCAGTAACACCTGTTTGTTTCATCCTGCAGACCCAGATCCAGTACCTCAAGCAAGTCCAGCAGCCGAGTGCGGCCCAACTGCGGTCATCCATGGTGGACCCAGCCATCAACTTGTTTTTCCTCAAAATGAAGGCTGAACTAGAACAGACTAAAGACAAACTGGAGCAGGCCCAAAATGAACTGAGTGCCTGGAAATTTACACCTGATAGGTAAAGACAATCAAAATAACCCCCCCTCCCCCACCCCCTCCAAAAAAAGGCAAGACTTCCTCATGCCCCCCACCCTCCCTCTCACTGCAGGCATGCAGGAACAATGGTGGGGGGGGCAGGCTGACAAATGCTGTACTCGCCACGAGACTCAAACTTTACAGAAAGCCAGTCACTGCAAAACAAAACTGTTTTTGTACTCTCGCACTGTGCCAGCTACATATCACATAACCTAAAGACAGTATGGTCAGGTGACACTTGTGTTTCAGCTCTCTTCCCCCCTCGTGTTCCCTCACCGTCCAAGGGCCTGAAGGAGTCTGGACTGTTCCTGAAGAGGCGGTCACTCACTTCCCGACACGGACATGCCCTCCCCGCACCCTCAGCCCAAAAACCAGACAGTTCACACATTAAATAGGGGGGTTATGGTGGAGGGCGAGGCAGGCAGGGAGCATCCCTAGCCTAACACAGCAATTGAACATTTTACAGACAATCCCTATACTATTAAAGACAAGATTTAACTGTGGATTACACCACACACACACCCCCTCTAGTCTGCCTGAGAAACGTAAAGACTTTTTGGACAGTCTAGACACATTGCAGTAACTTGAGGAAAGTTTCTAGGATTTAAAAGTAAGACTTTGGGGGGGGGGAAGAGACACTAGAAATGATAAGACTGTGAACGGAGCCAGATCCTCGGTCCACAGAGGACTGTGGTTCAGGCACGAGGGTCCAGTCGCCTTTGTCTTTGAACATGGGCCCCACTCACGGTAGAGTGTATTTACATGTTTTATTTTGTGACTTGTTTCTTTTTTATTGGCATTTCATTTGATCTTTCTCTTGTTTCTCTAAAACAAACACTTACTGCAGTGTGTGTGAACCAAGAAGCACGATTGGCTTTGATTGTTTCCACTTGTACAAACCGTTGCACTTTACGATGAATTAAGCGTTTTCTTAATTCTTCAGATGGATACTGAAACACACTGCTGTAGGTGCGCTAAGTCCTGTTTTCAAGTTGTGAATGCAAATGTCTTTTTTAACAAGTCATGTTATGAGTTGATGAGAATGTATTTATTGTATTTCTGTGTGTTTTTGTTATTGACCTCACAATCTCTCCCTTAGCCATTTACACTAATGGCTGATTAGACTTTGTGGCCCAGATCTTTAGCCACTGTTTTCAGAATGAACGTGTGTGGATTCTGTTTTAAAAAAACACATTTATACTCGTCTCTCACTCTTAAGTGAGACAGTGAGAGCTGAAAGCACGTGTCTTTCCATTCCTTTAGAGAAATGAATGGTTATGATTACTACTGAGAAGAAATGCAGTGAATGCAATTAACTAAATAATATGCGGTACTTTATTTTTTTTTATTGCAATTACTTTTAATATTTAATTCTCCTCTGGCTAGATGACTTCCATAGGCATTTACAGACTAAAAAGACGGCCGATAATTATGGTTTTAAATAATGTGTATGTCATTTGTTTGCAAATTTGGCTTCTTGAGTAGGGCTTTTGTAAAGCAAAACCACAGAAATCGCTAATGTAAAAGAACAGGTTTGCTGGACTGATGGAGTACTCCTGAACCTGTTGAGAAAGCGCCTTAAACTATTTGAGTTTTTCTGTTGAAACACTTGCTCCTGTGTATTTAATGTGATAACTACACAAAACCAGTGCCTGGTGCTGCAGTGCACATTTCCTTGTTTGCTTCTCATAGTTTAAATTGTAGCTTTTCTTGTGAGCGTGTCATTCTATCATTACTTAGTCACATATTTGATTCTGCCTTTTCTTCAGACTCGGACCGGTGATGTAGCGAGTGCATTTGAATTACAGAATTTGGTAGCGTCAGAATTGCTACTGTTCTTTTTTTTCTAAAGTGCTCACTCTTCAATGTGCAACATGGTGAATTAAGTTCCAGTGTAAGAATGGATGCATGTTCCATAGAAATGTGGGTTTAGGTAGCTGGTTATGGGTTTCAGCCACATTGAGGACATTGACTTTTAACACGAACTCAGAATTTAACCTTTTTATTTAGTAGGAGGGGGAAAAACATGAGTTTGTACTTTGGATCTTTGACAAGAAAGTAATTTACATTGATTTTATACCGAATGGATTTGTGTCAGTGGGTTCCTCATACTTCTATATTGCAATGGAATCTAATGGATGTGATGGAAATCCTGTTGTGACTGGAGAGTCATTTAGTGATGGCCAGGCTGAAGAGCTTCTGTTGTTAGCTCGTGGATCGGGCAGTTGGAGCAGATCAGTGGCATCTCCGTGCCTGTTGCGTTTGCCTCCTGGTTCACTGTGTGATGTGAGACTTGTTTCCCTTACAGCCAAACGGGGAAGAAACTGATGGCCAAGTGTCGGATGCTGATTCAGGAAAACCAGGAGTTGGGTAGGCAGCTGTCCCAGGGACGCATCGCCCAGCTGGAGGCTGAGTTGGCGCTGCAGAAGAAGTACAGCGAGGAGCTCAAGACCAGTCAAGATGGTAAGAACGCGAGCAGCATCCACATCTCACATCCTGACCTTTTCTGCTTTGACTAGTACGACTGCTTGTCAAATGTACTTTCTTTTTTAACATGCTCCCATTGATTTGAATTTTGACTTTGTTCTTTGTGTGTCCCTGATCTCCGCCTCTCCCAGAGCTGAATGACTTTATCATCCAGCTAGACGAAGAAGTGGAGGGGATGCAGAGCACCATCCTCGTCCTGCAGCAGCAGCTGAAGGAGTCTCGTCAGCAGCTGTCTCAAACTCAGGGGGCATTGCCCGGAGCAGGACCCAGCAGGACTTCACCCGCTGCTTCCAGCTCGTCCGTGGAGCCGTCCGCCCAGCCTGAGCAGGCCAGCGCGCCCTCTGAACCGATGGGCAAAGACTACGGGAGGGTCTCCAATGGACCAAGCAACGGCAACTCATCCCAGAGGAGCGAGACCACTACACCCAGCCTGTACCGGGAGGTCAGCAGCACAGAGGAAGACTTTCCCATGTCCCCCATGGTGTCCAGCCCCAGTGAAGCTGAAACCAAACTGTCCAACCACTCGGAGGAGGCGTCAGGGAGTCAGACTGCTGCTGGGAGAGTTGGAGGACCCGTGGGTTTCGGGAGCCAGCTCAGTGCAGGGTACGAGAGCGTGGACTCTCCGACGGGCAGCGAGACATCATTGACTCAGCACTCGAATGACACAGACTCCACCACCGACCCCCACGAGGACAAGGCTGCCCTGGTGACCAAGGGCACCAGGACTGCAGGGTCACGGCACACTCAGAATGGCCTAGACTCCAGCACGAGCGACAGTGCGGTTTTGTAATGTACTTTGACATGTACTGTCTTTTCTTTTCTTTTTTTATACAATATACAAACAAGGCAACAATGCATAGTCTGTAACACGGCACTGCTGTACAAGACGTTTTGTTTTCACCCTCCTCCCCTTGCCTATCGTGATGCCTCTGTCACATTTGTGTTGCTAAACAGGTATGGGTTAATGTTAGATTTGAATTGAGTGGATGTATGATTTAAAACTAGTACGTTTCATTCTGCTGTTTATTTGAGCACGTTTATGCTGTTCTTGTTTGAGCTCTTGACACTGAAATCAGGCATCTGGTGTTGTAACTCATCGTCAAAAGTCAGTAAAATCACTGAATTACAGTAGCTTTGCAATATTCAAGGTCATTTTTAGATGGTTGGCCTGTGTTTTTTTTCTTTTTTTTAATGCAATTTTAATTTTTCATTAACAAAAACTCTGTTCAAAAGATTCTGTTCAATTGTGAGTAGTTTATATGCGATGTTCATATTATTCTGACTTCAGTCCTTTTCATGTACTGACCAAATACCAATAAAGATTTTTAATACTACAGAGTGAAACCCATTATTACTATTAATACATTAGTATGGAAACTCATTACTTGCATAACCTATTGGCTCCGTTGAAGCACAAATATTTACAAGACCTAATCATATAATTTACCCTGCTCGGTCTGAAAGAGCTCCTCCCTCCTCCTTTGTGTTTTGACAAAATAAAAGTATCCAACTTTTGACTTATTTCAGAGTTACTATGAACATGTATATAAGATGGATTTTGCTTGTGTCATTATGACTAGACTGTCTTAATTTGAAATATTTAACATAAATCTCAGAAGAACATGATTTTGTGATGAAATAAAATGAAATTATAATAGGCATTGCAGATTAGTAGAAAACTTGCCTATATGTACAGATAAACTAAAGTTATATAAAATGTTAGTGTGCATAAGCACAGGGCTGTTTCTTATAATCCTGATCAAAGTGATAAAGTAGAATATATTTTGAAAGCATGTGAAAAATAATATAAATATGAAATGAACTAAATATAGTGGGAGTTCTGATTAAATATGTGGCTTTTAAGTTAAATTTAAAAGAGAATTCAAATCCATGGCAAGTGCCATATAGTGAAATAACACTCCTCCAAAACACACGGTGGCGCTGTGGTGCATCTTCCCACCAGTTACACTTACACGTATCCGACTTAGCGCAGATCGGACTGGCGGACAGTATCAACAGCACACACACTGAACTGTGGACAGACAGTAACAACACCTGTCAAACTCCAGCCAGCGCGTCTGTAAAAATGAACACCGAGCCTGTTGTCATCGTCTCTGCTGCTCGGACGCCAATTGGTAAAGTTTAATATCTCCCTAGAAGCACGCACGTTCATTTGAAACAGTTTGCAGCTCTAACATTGTTACTTAATTATTACAACACTGTGGCTTGTTGCCGCGGCGGTTAACTGTAGTGGAAATGAATTACTAATGTAACTATCGTGTTTATTTGTGTGTAATTACAATCAGTCGTGTTATCGTTTGTCTTGTTTAATTTGGTAAAGTGGTTGATGTCATTCATTTAAGTACGCCGAGTCTCTCAGTGCCCCGATTGGTTCGCGCATGTGTCCGGAGTGTTCTGTGAGCAGCGATTGGCTGGCTGATATAGTGCCACGGAGCGCGAGCTTCCTACCATTGGTTACCTACGACATGTGCAGTGTGTGAAGAGCAGGTTGGGCGAGATTCCTCCCCAAGATATGAAACCTTTCATTCTACCTTAAGCATTAGCAACTTTATTTACTTAGTTGTTGCCAGTTGTCACAACAATTTTAGACTTTTGCTATTGCAACAATAATCGCAATTAAGCATTGGTTCAACTGTTGTCATCCGCAGCAATGTGTCAATCAGTTAATCATATAGTCTATAAAATAATAAGGAAAAATAGTGAAACATGCCTATCACAGGTTCACAGAGCCTTAGGTGACATCTTCAAATGACTTGCTTTGTCCAACCAATGCTCCAAAATCCGTCAGTATGCGATGCACAACGATTATAAAAGAGCAAACAAGGACCGAAACAATTGATTATGTAAATGAATTTGTGTCTGAGGAAAGCAGCAACGTCCGCTGGTCTACCCTCCTTTTGTATGGGGAATGATGAATATGAATATATGGTGCACGGTACATTTAGTAAAAAAAACAAGATATGTAGATTATATTATCAATACTGTTGTTTCAGCACTAAAACCATCCACATTCTCTTTAGTCTTTGATACAGTTAGTTATTTAGGTCTTCCCTCTGTGTAAAATGCTAGATAAATGAATGCTACATTATCTTTTCTCCATTTCTACACAGGGTCCTTGAATGGTGCTCTATCCTCGGTGCCTCTGCATGACCTGTGTTCGATCGTGATCAAGGACGTGCTGAAGCGGGCTGGGGTGAAGCCAGATGAGGTCTCTGAGGTTATCATGGGACACGTGCTAACAGCAGGTGAAAGCTCAGGAAATCGCAGAGCTAAAAGCGTGACAGGGGTCCCATATCCACGCGTCATGTTAGCAGTCGTTGGACAATATCAGACTGATTTGACTTCGGTCTCATTGGTGTTCACCTGCGTTGTGTTTTTCCCCTTTCTGTCCTGAAGGTCATGGGCAGAACCCGGCACGTCAGGCCAGCGTCGGGGCTGGGATCCCCTACCCTGTCCCGGCTTGGAGCTGCCAGATGGTGTGCGGCTCTGGGCTGAAGGCCGTGTGTCTGGGAGCTCAGTCCATCCAGGCTGGAGAGTCCACTGTGGTGGTGGCAGGGGGCATGGAGAGTATGAGCAGGGTAGGTTACGACACGTAGGGGGAATATGGGTATCTTCTTTAAAAGCCTATAATAAATAGGGCTGGGTATGGAACCTCAGTACGTTTTGTAGCATTGAGTATTTACAATTTTCCAGTACCAAAAGTGTTCATCTGTTTAAATTTATAATCTTATTAATCTATTAATTGATCGGATAGTATGTGATTGCCAATTTTAGACTTTTTTACTCAGGTGAAGTTTTGCTGCTTGTGAACTATGGGTCTTATAGTAAACTGAGAATTAAGTTTGTGTAAAAATATGTATATTTCTCTGTATAAGTAAGGTATAAAAGGCATTACTTTTATCTAATATGTGAACAGATAGTCTTAAGAATCATAATGCCTTAATCTGAGTGAGTTTAAATGATACCAAAATAAATAGAATACATGAGTAGGACAAATTTAAAACCAAATTAATATTTAGTTAACCATTTTATTGGCATATTTCTGCACAACTTATATAATGCGGTGGTTATTACAGCTGCCTCGGGCCCTTTATGAAAATCTGTCCAGTTTCATCATCTGTTGCTGTTATGTTCTTACATAAGGCCCAATGTTTCCCAGAAGTCAAGGGGTGAAATACTTCCTACATAAGACGTCCTAATGGTTTGTTTCCTCGTTCAACCGAAGGCTCCTCACACGCTGCAAATGAGAGCAGGTGTGAAGATGGGCGACGCCTCCCTGCAGGACTCCATGGTGGCCGACGGCCTGACAGACGCCTTCCATGGCTACCACATGGGCATCACAGGTGCGCGCAGCTGAGAATATATACAGTATGTATTCACACATCAAAATGAGTATTTCCTTACTAAATCTTAATGTTTTTTATCAGCTGAGAATGTGGCGACGCAGTGGGAGGTCAGTCGAGAGGAGCAGGACCGGTTTGCTGTCCAGTCCCAGAAGAAAACAGAGGCTGCACAGAAAGCCGGACATTTTGATCAAGAGATTGTTTCAGTCACAGTGTCATCCAGAAAAGGCAAGGAGGAGTTCAGTGATGTATTATGTTCATTTATACATCTATTTCGGAGATGTCGTCCCGTCTGTCATTGGTGTGCACGCATTGTAACGTGTGTCCCGTCGTCTTCAGGTCCAGCGGAGGTGAAGGAGGATGAGTTTCCTCGCCACGGCAGCAACATTGAGAGCATGTCCAAACTCAAACCCTGCTTCATTAAGAACAGTGGCACTGTCACCGCTGGAAACGCCTCAGGTTGGAGAGTTGGTGCTCCATTATTTTTTGACAGAGAGTATGCCACTGAGTTTGGACGTTTTAAGTGCAAGCTTTTTGTCTAAATTAATATAGAAATCTAAGTTGTTGGTTTTTTTTTACTCTAGGTATCAATGATGGAGCAGCTGCAACTGTTCTAATGAGCCAATCAGAGGCTGTCAGGCGTGGCGTCACACCCATGGCCAGAATCGTATCATGGGCTCAAGCTGGCCTTGACCCGTCTATCATGGGAACTGGACCAATACCGGCCATCAGGAAAGCGGTGCGAAATCAGAAGCACCTAAATGTAACAATAATTGAGGAAACGCTTTTCTTTATTCTTGTCTCGTTCTTCTGACAGGTTGCGAAGGCTGGCTGGCAGCTGGACCAGGTTGACTTATTTGAGATTAATGAAGCATTTGCTGCCCAGTCTATTGCTGTGGTTAAAGAGCTTGGCCTGAATATAGACAAGGTAACAGTATGTGTCAATGTAAAGGTCATATCTATCTAATGTTTCCATTAACAGCCTGAAATACAACATGGACTTTTTGAGAATACTCAAATATGGAGAAGAAAAAAAACCTTCGTTTCTTTGCCACAATAAGGTCCAATGCCTTAAAGCTGCAGTAAAATAAACTAGGAGACTTACATTCATGCCAGCAGTCTTCCAGAGTCAAATCCCCTCAACCGTGTGCAGCATGTTAACACTGATCCTTTATGTCCTCCTCTCTCTAGGTGAATGTGAGCGGGGGTGCCATTTCTCTGGGCCACCCCATTGGTATGTCTGGCTGCAGAGTGCTGGTGACCTTGGTGCACGCGCTTCGGAGGACTGGAGGCCATAAGGGCGTGGCCTCCCTCTGCATTGGAGGAGGGATGGGCGTCGCCATGTGCGTGGACAGGGTTTGAGATGGAAACCCCCTGCTGCTGCTTCAGATTGTACGCGATCTCATCTTAACAGATAAGGGACACTGAAACTCATCGTTTACACTGCAGGACGTGTGATCGGATGGTTTACCTGGGCTCTTCCAATTACTGTACTACTACGAGGCAAAATGTTACGTTGCATTGTGACATTCTCACTGTGAATTTCACTTTAATTCACCCTTCCTGAAGTTCTAGCTGTGTAGCATGTGACTTAATGTTAGAGAATTTAAGATGTCTCTATGTAAATTTAATGTATGCTGACATATTAAACATAATAGACCAGCTAAATAGGCATCACAAACTAATTGGCAATCGATTGATTGATTGATTTCCCTTAAAATGACCTGTCTTCAGTTACCTGTGACTGAAAAACGTGAAACACTAAAACTGCAATGGCAAGGCTTTATTAATGCCCAGTATGGACCGGCTTTGGAAGACATGCTACCTTTTCTGTAGAGCATAATTATTTAGCTGGTGTAATTCATCTGATAATTGTTTCAAGCACTTAAGATTGAGGGTTGCTCTAAAAGCAGATTCTGATCAACATTCCACTTTCAGTTGCAGACAGCAAAGTGCCATAAGGTTAAGAATGCTAGCCGTCTGACCTCGTGCTGCCTGTACATAGCCAGATGTTTGTGAAAATGTCTCCTGTAACTGTTCTACATATCAATAAAGAACTATAAGCCATAGTGTCAAACACATCTTTAAAACTAATTTATCGGAGCCTGCACAATAAACATAGCTAGCCGATCTGAATTAACAAATCAACGGCCATTTACAACCATTGGAGCTTTATTAAGTGTCCAAAAAAAAGAAATGACTTACAGTTCCTGTGGAAGCGAGAACCCCGGAGGGACAACAGTAAACAGGCAAAGTGCACGGCCTACACTACAGCAACAGCCATGAAGAGCTCCTTATGTATAAATACAGACGATGAACCTATCTGGACCAATTCACATCCTTTTTAACCCTCCAGAGATCCCGATTGCACGGCATCCTGGTACGACTGCCCGCCCTCCTTCGGCTCTGGGAACAGTTTGATGAGGTCGTCGATACGCAGGATGGTGATGGCAGCCTCTGTGGCAAACTTGAGGCTCTTGGTCTTAACCATGGTGGGCTCGTACACACCAGCCTGGCGGTTGTCTCTAGGCTTGCCGTTCACCAGGTCCAGACCGATCCTACAAGACAAAACAAAACACATTAAGTTCACAGGACCTGAGACAACATAAAATTTGAGCTTAAATTGCCTACAAAATCATGCATCTCTGCAGCATTATTATTTTCTTAACCGATTCATCTGCTGATTATTTTCATGATTTGTTCGGTTGTCTGGTCTATAAAATATGCAAAACTAGTGGAAAAACGTTCCATCACTTTCCCAGAGCCCAAGTTGACATCTTCAAATTAACCAAAAGAGAAGGAACTCCACCTTAAGAATTCTAAACAGACAACTTAATGGCAACGCCTACAAAGCAACTGGTGAACAGACATCATGACTGGCGCAGTACGGAAAGACTCACCACTTGAGGTTCTTGCGTTCAGGGTTAACCTGAGCCTCATTGTGGAAGGCCCGAAGCTTGGCCACCAGATCGGTGGAGTCCTGTGCTGCGTTCACAGCCAGCGTCTTGGGGATGACGAGGAGAGACCGAGCAAACTCGGCAATAGCCAGCTGCTCTCGGGAACCCTGAAGAAGCATCGGTGATGAGTAACAGTTCAGCGTTTGCGAAATTGGGTTGCAACAAACACGCAACCCCAAAAAAAAAAAACAGCTACATGCAAGACATTTTTATGGGCTCACCATGCTGGTCGCATAATTCTCAAGGTAGATTGACAGGGCTGCCTCCACGGCGCCGCCGCCTGGAACTACGGACTTTGACTCCAGCACCCTCTTGACCACACAGAGGGCGTCGTGCAGCGAGCGCTCCATCTCGTCGCACATGAAGTCGTTTGCGCCGCGCAAAATGATGGATGCTGATGTGCGCGCTTTGGTACTGAGGGGGATGGAAAGTTAGGAGAAAAACAGAACCAGTACAGTTAACATGGGTCTGGACTGCAGAACATTTTCAAAACACAAGTTTAGTAACAATAGTAAGAGTCTCCATCACAACTCCTTCCAGAATTACAGAGGAGGTAAAACTGCACGCACTTAAATGTTCTGTATAGCTCAGCAGTGTGTAAGAAGTTCTTAATGGCGCACAAAAACAGTATCGAGTATAACACGTTGCTGTACATTGTTGCGGTTCTTACTTCTTGACAAGGATGAGCTCGTCGTCACAGATGCGGTCCTGCACAACCTCCTCAGCCTGGCCAAGCATAGTGGCCTCAAACGTCTCCTCTCCCTCCAGGTTGGTCAGTGAAGGGCACATGGTGGCTGAGAACGGACAAACAGTGATATTTATTACCACCGGATGTAAGGGCTTCACCCAAGACGTTATTACATGTGCACAGATGTAAAGACCGGCAGCACGCGCCAGTCAGCACAAACTTCAGTACGCTTCCACCCTACCTCCTGTTGCCTTGGCGATGCGCTTCAGGTCCTTCTTGAGAACCCTTCTCACCGCCATGGCTCCTACATCCACAAAGTACTTAAGACACATGTCATCAATGCCACCGGTGGTCAGGATAACGTTGGCTCCTGATGCCAAAATCTTTTGGACCCTCTCCTTGGTGATATCAGATTCTCTGGAGCAACACAATCCAATAATGATTCAGTTTCACCAGTAATCTTTAATAAAATACAAAATATAATCATACAAAACTGTCCAGCCCACAGTAGTGGTACAACAGCTCAGAGAGGAGCTGCTGCTTTGAATTGGGCTGCTTATATTTTCTCCCACGCGTATCACTGTGTAAACTACTGATTCAGCATCACAGCAAATTTAAATGGGATCATTTTTTAAGCGTGCGTTTATGAAAACATACGACCTACCTTTGTCTGATCTGGTCAAGCTTCTCCGGGTCGTTGATAATGACTTGGACTCCCATCTTCATCTTGGTCTTCTGCAGGCTGAAGTCCAGGCAAGCAATCTTGGCATTTGTGACACGCTTTACCATGCCTTTGGAAAAGAAAATACCACAAAACAGCACGTTCAACCAGGATAATATCCAAAAAACACAGAAATAGATATTCAAACATATCGTTTGATTTCAGGCTATTATTCCATTGTCTGGCAAGAAAAGGGGTGCCACAGTTTGCAAACTACTGCGGCTACATGCTTTTCAAAGCCAGTGTACTGTCTCCCACGCGTATCACTGCTTACGCCATCAGGTCAGGCATAGCAGCAAATTTAAATGGGAGTTTGTCTATTTATAGTGCTTTACATTATGCAAAAAAGCATTAGAATTGTATTCTAACTAGTAAAACCCAGATTGAAATTCAATTAAAATAGAATATAATGGAATTTTTAAAAAAAATGACTAAATTGAATAAAATACTAATGAATAGACCAGAAATAAGGTCACATTGCAGTAATAAGTTGTAAACTACCCCATATTAAACATAGGATATAAAATTTCACGACATAAAGTTATCTCAGAGCACTTTTTTATAAAGTTCAAGACCAACTCTCATATACACACAAAGATCCAACGTTCCCACCATGAGCAAGTGATATGGCACGGATAAACTCCGGTTGGACTGAAAGGTAGAGAGTCTGGCAGTCTTTTTGGGAGGGCCCGACAAGAGACTGTTACAACACCCCACCCAGCTGGAAATGGCAGTGTATGAGGCATCACAGTGTGGCTAAATAAATCCTCACGTTTTACATTTAAAATGTAGGAATTTCAGGCTTTGTAAGTGACATACCTTGTGAGCCGACCGTGCAGTTCAATGCGTATCCATTAACCAAGAAGCTCTCTTTCTGGCTGCGGCCATGGGCTTTCAGCACATTGACAGAGTTGATGGGATATTTGGCCACCCCCTTGCTGTCCACAAACTTCACAGCTAATGTTGCATCCACCACCATGTTTGCAAAGAAGTCTGCATCACTGAGGGCTTTGGGTTAAGGCAGATAAAGGCTTTACTCGCATCCATAAAATGTCGACAATTACAAAATTGGGCTCACTGCCTGCAAACTCCAGATTGGAACAAAACATTGAAAGCACCATACAGCATGAAAAGGATACACTCCAATAATTTTGGAAGACATGGAGGTCTTGGCTGCATTGATTAAGCACTCTCTGCCCAGGTCATCTGTCCCGATAGTAAGATTCTCATTAATGTAGCGAACTGCCTCCCTGGAAAATGAAATGGCACGTTTGCATGTCAAAAAACAGATGCGAGGCACCCATGGATAATCGGTGTCTATTCATAAACACTTCTGAACAGAGCAAAGACTGGTCCCATATCTTACTTGCAAGCCAGACGATATCCACTGATGACTGACGTGGGGTGAATCTTCTGCTTCACCAGCTCATCTGCACTCTTTAGAAATTCTGCGGCAAGAATTACCTAGAAGAACGCCACATGATATAAGTAAGGCCGAGACAGGCTGCGCAATCCGACAGAACGCAAGTTGTGAGTTTTGTTCAGATTGTACCATCGTTTCATTAGGGGTGGCAGAAATGAGGCCGCGCAACCCCTTCAGACACTCAAGGACAGTTTTTCTCTCCTGTTAGCATAGCCACACATCCGTAATGAAAGGCAGATGCATGGTACTAAAACAGGACTCCGGCACCATGTTGGAACAGCTGTTGACCCCTACTCACCACAGATGTGGTCCCATCTCCGACCTCCTTGTCCTGCAGGTCAGCCAGCTCACACAAGACCTTGGCAGCTGGGTGCTCCACTTCCAGCAGCTTCAGGATGGTTGCTCCATCGTTGGTGATGGTCACATCCTGTCAACAGGTCCACGAGACAGATGAGCAACTCGGGCCACAATATGCGTTACTGTGCAAACAGACTGATAAAGCAATAGGTAGTGATGAATGTGACACAGACCCCAATGTCGTCCACCAACATCTTGTCGAGGCCCACTGGTCCGAGGGAGCTTTTGACGATGTTGGCGATGGATGATGCGGCCATGACTGCAAAGACAAGAGGGAAGCTGCCATTAGCTAACAAGTACTAAAAGACATTTAGTAAGAAAAAGACAGTGACGTCTGATTTAACTTATAACAATACCTGTTTTTAACATATTCTGTCATTTTATTTAGTGAGGTACACAGTAAATTAGCCACACCCTCAGACCATGACAGTGTTTTTCTATCCCATTAGCATAGCCGTCCATTCATGGTGATGCGAGTGGAAGGTACTGAAATGGGATTACGACTTCATAGTTAATGCCGTTGGCATAAGAAGCCCATTGTGTAAAAAAAGACAGTCTTGACTTTTCTGTGCAAAATTGCGCAGCAAAGGCTTAAAGTGAACATAAAACTTAGCTAGCATTAGCATTAGCCGCACGTGTGGCGCATGCAGTAAACGGAATCAGTTATCCTGTCGACCACTCGTGACGCACATAAAATACACAAAGTGTACATGACACGCCAGATAAAGCAGCACAATAACTCACCATTTTGAGTACGAACAGATTCGCCAGTTGTTCTCTGGCCGAGCACATTTAATGGACCGTCTAATAGAGACATTTTGGACCACCACACAACCAAGAAGAAAGGAAATGACGCAGTGCACTGTGGGTAAACCGGCATTAAGCAGAAGGTTCGAGAAGAAATTTTTTTTTAAAGATACAACTGGATATTACAGTATGAGGGATTTTGATTACATAAAACACCTCACATTTTAATTTGTAATGAAGTTTCACGTCAACCAGTTTCCTTATCAAATTAGAAAACACAGTTTTGTCACATTATTTCTTATAAACTACATTTCCCAGCATGCCTCACCCCCATTTCTTCTTGCGCCGATTTCTAGTTCTTGGTCTGCCATTGCACCTACTGCTGTTGATTCTTAGTTGGCGTTTCTGAAATTTATGGTGGCAAAATTTCTGTTTCCTGTTTCACAGTACTCCTGCTGTGAAAATATATAGAAGACTTAATATTACCCCCCACCCCTTCTCTATATTAATAATAATATGTAGATGTGTTGACCAATATTTGTATTTTTGTCTATTTTCGTTTCTTACAATTTTTTTTCCCTTCTTGTATTGAGAGATAGCCTATTATTCTTGTTTTTTTTGGAAGAATTGAATCAGTACAGAGGTGAGTTTTATTCATCTCCTCATAAATTGTCTAAGTTAATATATAATTCGATTTTATCTTCTTGCATACTAGTATAAGATATGTTTAAGGTAATTTCGATGTAGTGTTATCATAAAATAGTTTGCCCACCAAAGAGCATTGATGAGTTGTTTTTTCAGCCATGAAGGGACCTCCTCAGTAACTCTGTTGTTCACGAAACAAATGCAAGGGGTCCTTATCAAAATTCAAATGGGTTTTACAGAAAAACAATACTGGTTCATTTATTGTTATCAGAGTTTTTAAATTTTCAGATTTAAATATTGGTTTTGGTCTCATAAATCTATCAGTGGTCGAGCTATGCGTCTTATCTCCAAGGACATATCTGATTTAGTAAAATAATAGTCCCGGTGTGGGTGTAATTTCTTAATTTATATACCAAAATGTAATAATTGATTGGTTACCAAGCATTATGTTGAAACCTCAAGGGAGGTTTAATTTGCTAAACATATAAATGTCTGGATCCAAATATAAAGTTTTTTATCACATAATAGAGGTATAAAAGATATCTACACGCTATTAAACAAGTAAGGAATTATTCGTATCCCCCACTGAGTATATTACTAATACATTTAAATTATAGAATGATGATTATTATCTCAAATGTTGTCATATTTTTAGGGTTCTCTTCCTGTATTGAATGTGTCACAATGCTCAATGCTTCGTGCTGATGAACATAACCTCTGAATGGTAATCGGCTGCTGTTCTGTACCAGAGTAAATGTTGACATATTTATTCAATGACAACCACAAAAACCCAGAGATGAGTTTAATCTGAATTTATTACCTCCAATACATTGTTGAGCAATGACGACTAGGCAGTTAAAAAAATACAGTACACTTAACTTAAACATTAAAGCATTATAAAGCATACCTATGGCATACAAGAATAACTTTTCTAAAATGTACATCTTTACAAAGTGTTTACAAATAAAACGTTAAAAAAAAGACAGAAAAGTGCAAAACAGAGTCAATGAAGACTGACGATCCCCACCAGTGAAACAGAGGACAACAATGTACAATGATAAAAACAACATACTTCATATTCCTAACTTGCTTTTGATGCACATTTCCTGATGTGAACAATAGCCAGTGATATTGTGTTTTTCAACATTTCACGTGTTATTGTGATTTGGAACTTTTATTAAACATTGCGTGAGAGAAAACCCACTTCTGAAAATATTCACAGTATTTGACTCAAATTTTGTCTGTGCCCCTGAATCTGAATAAATCCCTCTTTTAATAAATACGTTTTACTTTATTTTACAACTTGTCTGTGGCTTGAAGTGATGGTAATGAGGGCCAAAATAACAATAATGCTTTCAAATAAATAGGACACCTTTAGTGATTTTTGTAAAGACAGTTTCAGCAGGTGTGTAGTAAATATTGGGTATGCTACAAGGGGAGAGAAAACAATTGTGTTGTATGAACCTTATTGAAGCGATGGACTGTGACCTTTTTTCTGTGACTGTGGATGCAAAATCAGTAGTGTGATAATGTCCCATAACGTAAACAAAGAGTTGACTATCCATTTGAAAAACAATATACACCAAATACAGTACTGTAGTCTTTTAACTATCTCTCCTTAATGCTCTCCTTCGTGGTCCCTCTTTAAAACAAAGGTTAAAATTAGTATGAAAAAAAACATCATCCTATTGTTGAGATGCACATTTTACTATACATGATGGATGCCCCCAGACCATAACACGTAAAAACATCTCTGATTTACTCATAGATTCAAAATAAATATGATGTCCTACGCTTTCTTATAGATTATCTAAAATATCTCTTGATTTTAAAGTGTGATTCCCTATTGATGAGGCGGTAGGTAGAGTGAAATACAATAACTTCAAATAGACTTACAGGTCTAAGTCTAGTTATACTTAACCTATTGGATCTTGTAATAGCCAACACGTTTTCTTAACAGTTGCATCCTTTTTGTTACAATTACTTCTAAAAAGCAGTTAAAAGTGGCAATCTAGCCTGAGTAGCAAATCTGAAGATTGCAGATTTTGAACTGCTGTGTTTGATAGTGTAAGCACTTAAATTAAAAACACTAGCCACCACTGTGGTTAACCGCTCCTATACAGGTTAAGATTAGTGCTGAAAATGCAGTTTAAATAACCTTAACAGCAAATTAAAAGAAAGAGCTTGAAGACCCCTGACATGTTGAGTCAAGAGGATCCACCAAAGATCAGAGTTTGGATGCTTGTACTTCGGTTTGAGATGTTGGGCACAGAGAGAGATTATTTTTCTCATAATCAGTAACAGATATTCGGAACTACTAAATATCATAATAGTTTATTGGCACAAATCCTCCAGCAGAATCAATTTCTATGACTCCAATTATCTCTACAAGGCTCAAAAGCAATAAAAGAGTTCCTTTGAATATTAAAACCCATTCAGTCATGTCTTTATTGCTAACTTTTCCCCACCAGATCTTTTTGAAACATACACAAGAAGACTGTTTGAAGTTTGTTTGTGGAAGTGCTAACGCAGCTCACATGCAGGCTTTGATGTGGCTTTGTGACTATTATTAGTAACCTCATCATATATTTTGCATTGTAGCCCTGTAACAGAGAGTTTAGATGCTCACATAAGATGCGTTATTTGTTTGTGTAATATTTGTTTTTGTTTGTGAACTATGGTGTTAAATGATGTAGGGCATTGAAGGGAACGCAGTGATGTCCCCTTCATTGCTATATGCTGTATATTTGTATATATTTGGCTATTAGTTGTCATATAGACTCAGGCAAAGCTACTGGAACTCAGACACTGAAACTTCTCCCTCAGAGACTGGACAATTTTGGGCTGGCTCTGCTGCGGCTCGCTCCACAGGTACTTCTCCAGCTGCTCACGATCCAGAGACCTCAGTGGGTCGCAGGAGCGCACCGGTGTGCACGGTAGACTCTGGGAGTGGACACGGCCCCGGTTCTGATTGGAAAGGACTGCCGAGCTGCCGTTTTGCTGTGCCAACCTGTGTTCCTGCTCACTCTCGTCCTCTGAGCGGATCTCTACATAGTCATCATCATCTTCCCCATTGTCCTTAAAATTAGCCAGGTAGTTCTGGGTGGCGTTGAGTATGCTCAGTGCAGAAGCCCGGTTCAGGACCACCACCTGTTGACCGTCGTGTAAAGTGAGGTCTGACTGTCCCTGCGCAGATCGCTCTGGCAGGCTACTCTGCCGACCGACACAACCCAAATTTAGGCCATGGAGTCTGTTTGTTGATCGATCCACAGTGGGTCCATTATATTTGAGTTCAGACTGGTTCTTCTCCCGCTGCTGGGTGTCCAGAGAGCTGACCGACTGACTGTGGCTGGATGGGGAAGACTTTGAGGAGGGCAAAGATGGAGCATTAAAGGAAGGATGTCTCTTAATGGAACTGTACACGTGCTCCTCTTTTTCGCTTGGCGCTGACATGCATGAACTCCATCTCTGGGACGGTGGGCTGGTCGGAGAGGGAGGGAAGGTCTGGAGAGAAGGGATGGAGCAGGAGGACGTAAGTCTGCGTTGCGGGGTAGAAGACGCTCGAGCATCCTCCACCTCGCTGGATGAGGAGACGAAGCTGGCCAGTTCTCCGTTGCTGTAAGTGGAGTGGAGCCAGTACTCCTCCAGGGAGGTCTCAGGCATGGACGGAGAAGACGGCAGCCCTGGATGGGTGTGATGTGGGGTAGCTTGACCAGGAGGATCCTTAAACATTACCTGGTCATACAGCTGGGAATACTCTGCTATCCTTGCACCTGGAGAGGGAACACAGAGGATGTAAAGAAGGTGTGAGCAGGGTATGTTTGTATTAATGAGTTTTATTCTTAAACCTTCTATATCCAGCAGAAACAAACTGTGAAACAAACACTACAACTGATGTTTTCACATTACAAATAAATCATTTGACCCATTGTCATTGTAAAGATACTGATCCATTTGGGGTATACAGATTTTAAATTTGGGGGAAAAAAGAGCACTCCTATCAAATTGACACACACATTATTTGCAGATGCTCTGAGCATCATTCTTATAACTAAATGTTTTGTGTTACCTATGGCAGCGCCCCCTTGTTTCTTCTCTTCTAAGATGGCTGCCAGGTCTTTCTGCTTCTTCTCAGTTCTGGCCCGAGTACAAGAGTCTCCAGGATCCATGCTCCTCATGCGCAGCAGCTGGTTGGCTTTCTTGATCTTCTGGCTATACTGCCGTGCCATCAGGAACACCCGGCTCTTTGATTTATCCATCAGGTCCATGGAAAAGTCCACAGACTCACCCAGCAGGAGAGAGGAGGAGGCGAGGGGTGAGTCCAGGCCTGCCAGCTCCCCTGGAAACAAGCTATGAAGGTCTTTGAGGGGATTATCTCTCTGAGGGGTGTTTCGTTGAGGAAGCTCCACCAGATCGTCGTCCTCGAGGCGGAAGCTGCCGCTGCTGAGGCGAGCCAGTCTTTTACGAATGTTCTTCACTGTGCCTGGGAGGGGCTCTGGAGTGACAGGAAGGGGGCGTGATGCAGGGGCAGGGCTGTGGTTTTCTTCTGTAGTGGTGCCTTCACTTTGAAGGTCAGGGAGGTTGATGACTGGGATGGTGAATGATCGTGGGGAGGTGACAGGCGGGGGTTTAGCCTGATGTGTTGGGGGACTCTTGGTTGGAGGGCTGGCTGCTTGAGGACTAATTACAAGGGGGCTCTTTTTGACTGACGAAGCCTTCTTAGGCGATTCACTGGCACTAACAGGGAAGGCAGCAGGAAGTCTATCAGCTTTCTTCTCATTGCTCTTGATGTAGTTTTCCAGGTCGTTCCAGATCTCATCGACCTGCTCTGACATCTTATCCCCTTTCTGTGAGCGCAGAGAGAAAGTCTCAGAGGCAGATGAGGAGGAATAATCTGGCTCAGAGGAACATGGGGCAGGGTGGGAAGTGCCTGGTCCTTCATCCTCTCCAAAGTGAAGGCTCTCATCAGATAAAAACCCTCTAAGGCTTTCAGTCAGGTCTTGTTCAGAGGCCAGCAGACTGTCTGACCTCTCCTGTTTTAGTTTGTTGCATTCATTCATCCCTTTAGGGTCTGTTAATGGGGGCTCGCTGAAACAGATGGTGTCATAGATGTTCTCCTCTACTATCTTGAGCTCACATGTTCCAAATGGCCTACCCTCCTGAGTGGACGACCTGTTGCTTTCCGAGGAACTCTCTGGTTCAATTATTGGCTTTCCGATCCCTGGAACCTCCGGAGCATTTGGTGCCCTTGCTGCCTGGCCCTGGGAACCCTGTGCATCTGTAGAAGTTTCTTTCTGTGACTGGTTTTCCTCAGGATCTCTTCTAACAAGGCCCATGCTCTTTAGGTCTTCATAGCTGATGTTGTCATACACATTTTCAATATCGTCTATCGTCAGCTGCTCGGCTGAGGATGATCCAGATATGTCATTGCTGGACGATTCAGTGTGGATTACTTCCAAGTTGCTGTGACCAGGCTGCTCATCATCAGGACTCTGTCGAGCCTCTGTAGCCTTCTCCCCCGCACTGCTCGCCCTCCGCAGGACCCTGCTCCCATTGGGTGGAGGGTCAATCTGCACAGTTGGCACCTGTTCGACGTGCCAGCTACAGGGCCGAGCTGTCTTGGGCGACGAGGTGGCCTCTGACCTCTCCACAGGGACCTCTGGTTCTGGTCCATTTGGCTCTGTAGGGACAAACATCTGGTAGATGTCCTCATCCTCGTCATCAGGCTGCATGGTTCTCTGGCGGGTGGGAAACATGGCCCTGCGAGCACGGTGGTCTGCCCAGATGTTCCTCACAGAATGGTCACTTTCTGTGACTATTACAGAGGGAATGGGGGAGTCTGGAGGTTCCTCCATCACGTGAGGTGTCCTGAGAAGTGGGGGGTGGTGACTTCCTTCCCTCACTAAGGATTCTCTGGCTTTCTGCGGGAAAGGAAAGCAGAAGTTGTTGTTTTACACGTAGTCTAAAAACATGAAGACAGAAGTAAATTTAATTAATATGGTGTATTTGTGATTCATACCTGCAGGTCTGAAGAGCTCATGTTGAAGGATTTCCACTGTTCGATACTATCAACAGATGCCTGAGGGTTCAGCCTCTTCCTGCTGCTTTTGCCAGGGACTCGCAGCCGCTTTCCGCTTCCCTGAAGGCAAAGTTTTCAGCATTAACACCATGTTTGAAGGACTAGAGATGAAGGTAAAGTTGTACAAATTTAAGTGTATATGTAATACACATCACTCGTTGGGAAACTCACCAGGCCACTGTCATCTTCATCATCAGCATCTTGCTGATGTTGCTCCTCTTCCCTGTCACTGTGGCCATAGTGATCGCCGGGGTCCAGGGACTCCTGTGATTGGTTGATGAGGCTGCGGCTGCGACCAATAGTTCCCAAAGCCAGCTGGGACACTGGTGAGAGCAGAGTGGCACCCAGACTTGTTCGCTATAGAGGAGCAAGTTTTCAACAGTTTGGTTAAACAACATCTGTGTGAGTGTGAACGTTTGTACCCTTGCTTCTCACCCTAAAACTGTTATGTCTATCTCTGGTTATCACTTACCTTTTCACCATCTGTGTTGGCAGCATTTTGCTTGGCATTCTTCAATAATTTGGATAGAGGTTCTGTGAAGTCAAACAAATGTGTGAATAAAACAAATAAATAAATAAAAACAGAGTACATTTATTTAAGTTCTTACCTTTCCTGCGCCCTCTACGAGGGGTAGGACCCTCCTTGGTCTGATGGGAATCCTTCTTGTCCCCATCAGGGCTGTAATGAAACCCGGGATGATCTGTAGAAATGACAGAAAAGATATCACAAAACAAATACATTATGATTAAAATCCATTAAATATCGTTAACCTGTGGCAAAACAACATGAAATAAAAATATATTGTAGAATATTATTTTAATAAATCATACAAAATAATTTCTCAACTTAATGTTACATAAATTGGTACTTACGCATTGCATCCATCTCCAAAATAGCTTGCTTAGCCTAGAATTAAAAGAATAAAATGAGGGTGAGTTCATACATTTTGACACTAGGTGGCTCTACACTACAATACTGGCTTAACAATTTTGTTCAGGTTTGACATTTAACAAGACGCCCCTTTATGTAATCACAGCGAACTTTCTCAGTGACCTTCACCCCTGGAAATAAATTCTAAGTTTACATTTGCACATGGCCAAGGAAGAAAAGTGACTGTGGTTGAATGAAAATAAATGAAAAAAATCTGAGTGCATTAAAGGAAAATGAGGAGAGAAATCAGGGGGAAAGAAAGATGGTGATGAAGGAAAAGTGAAAGGATGTGGCCAAGAAGGCCAATACATCCCACTCAAAGTCTGTGTTTATGCCATCAGTGAATAGAGGGAGCTGTCAGGAGACGAGCTGTTCTTACCTTGGCAGGGATTTTGGCAGGATGGTTTTCAAGTATGAGTCTCTTGAGGTGTAAGATCCACATGCGCTTGTCTTGCTGTGATTTGGCCTGAGGGCAGAGTGGGAAACATAACAGAGGAGATAATATCAGACATGCACTTTAAAAGGCAGCTGGGAGGGTTGGGATGAACCCATAAACATTTGGAACATGGCTTTGTTACATCCCACAGATTATCTTATATTTTTCAGTGCTTGTCCAAAACACAGTGGTTAGGAAACAACAATGGCTGCATTAGCCTCTAAACACTCCACATGTCTGAGCAACTCACTGAGGTGAGTCTGGACTAAACAATCAGACATCTGCAAAGAATCGTCACACTTTCTGATTGCACTCTTGCTCAATGCTGCAGGTAGCTGCACAGTTCAAACAAAGCATGTAATTACGCTCACAAAGACTTTAACTCCTGTTATGGTACGTGTTGTATTATGCAATGTTACTATACCTGGACCGTGTGCTGAAGTTTGGGATTCTTGTAGTGAAACACACTGAAACTCAGTGGTTCTTTAGGAATAACTTCCACCAGCATCAGGTTACAGCACTGCAAAAGAGAGGCAAGCTATATTAAAAATACTGTTACTGAGCAGAAATGTTTCTATATTAGTCTCTTATTGGGACATATCATGCTTCGAGTAGCATGACTGACCAGTATGTGAGCCTTGTATGTGTAGGTTTCTTCTCGTTTCTTGGTAATGAGCAGAAGCTTGTCAAACAGGAAGAGAGTTCTCTCGTTTTTGGCTCGCTGCAGACGAAAGGTTCCTTCCAGAACCAACTCTCCATAGCCGATCAGATCAGGGCCCTTCCAGTTGGTCAGCAGGCTCTGGATTTCCTGCAGAAAGCACAGGAAAAAAAACAAAGAGTGAGGGCAGTTAAATAATTTTGTTTACTTTAACATAGAACAGGAAAAAAACTATTGTGAAATCACAATAAAATAAATAGGAGATTTTTACTACACATAAAAATAAAGCTGTACTGATGTGGTTTAGCAAACAACTAAAATTAAATTAAATTAAAAAAGATGCAGAAAATGTGTGGAAAAGATAGCATAAGTGTAAGTCTTCAAAGATTGATAATATTAAATGTGTAACACTATTTAAAACAGAATTACAACATGCTTTACAATATGAGAACAACATAACAGATGGGTGGATGACCATTGAACCACTGGATGGAAGGATGAACAGACTAAAGACATAAAAAAAGGGTAAAAAAAAAGAAAAAAGGCATAACGCCATGCTTCCACACACATTCCTGAATTCATCTGACCCTTCTGGCTCCCAACTGATAAAAGAAACAAGCTTCCCTTTTATGTGTCCTCCTTATGCAAGGCCATCATTAGCCCATTGGAAAACGCAGTGACTTACGTAAGACGTGGGGAGGATCAGAGCCTTGGCTGATTCAAACCTAGAGTTCGCATAACTGTTCTGCAGAACAATAAAAGAATTGGCTCCTTGAAAGGCTTGAAAAATACCGCATCTGTTTCAGCTATAGGAATAATGACAGACGTGGAAAGTGTGCAGGATACATCATAGATGAGATCACACGCTCAACATTAAATGGATTCAGGAAAGGTTTTGAGCAACTGTTTGTATACTGACAGTTTCAAATAGACTGTGTTTTTGCACTTGTTGTACCTGCAACCTGACAGAATGCTCGTGTTTCCTCTTCATGTCGTTGATGTGCCAGGCCACTCTCTGCATGGTGTCTATGGCTTCCTGCACAACCTCGTACGTCTCGGTGTCCTTCTCCATGCGGTTGGCTATCTCCTGCACAGGCAACACAGGCAACGCTGGGAGTCAGCACTTGCACATACTGTATGCACGTACGCTCGTACATGTTGCACAAGCATGTTCATAAAGATACATACAAAGGGGTGCACTTCTAACACAGGCACCCAGTGTGTGTGTTTCAGCACATATAAACACACACTCATACATGCCCTGTAATGCAAGCACATACAAAGGCGTACATACACAGGAACATACACACTGAGCACCATATGTCTAAGCATTTGGCTTCTCCAATGGAGGTTGTCATTGGGAGCTGAGTCAGAAATGCTGTTATTTAACCATACACATCTATTTCTATTGGTACAGATAAAAAACATTAGTGTCCTGTGCACTTAAAAGTGTGTGCCTCTGCTTGCATTTCTGTGGGTGAAAAGTAATTGTTTGTTTGTGAGATAGATGACGTACATGCAGCAGAAGGTGGTACTTGAGGATCCTCTGCACTGGCTTGAGCAGGTAGGAGCCCAGGGGCAAGGAGTGCCTCAGAGATTCCTGGCGCTCGCGGAAAAACTTGGCCAACGCCTTGTTCCTCATGCACTCTGTTAGCACAGCCACCGACCTGTGGAGACAAAACACAGCGAATAAGATGTCAGGGATGTGTAGTAAACCGTAATTTGAAAGTGATGACAAGAGAGAGCTGAATTTATGTCCTGACAAAAAAATTAAAAAATGTCAGCCTGGATTGGATAAAAATCACAAAAAAACACATTTGAAATGGACGTTTTAGATCTCCATCTATCTACCTTTTGTGGAAATGATTATAATGTACCAGTTGTGATGCTCTAGAACCCATGCACTACACTGTGCATGCCTATACTTTAAATATGTGAAGTTTTAAATTACAGTATAGGTTCTAATTTTTCCCTCTTAAAAACAATACTGTTAATACTGGCCACTAAAAAACTCCCTTTCTTAACATATTCACATGTAAGTGATTGGGGACAAAATTCACAATCATCGTTTTATGTCAAAACGTTTGTGTGAAGTTAATCAAATGAAGTGGGGATTCTGCTGAAGCCTCATTTTGGCTTCGGATAAACTTTGGATTTTTTCACAGATCGAGGACTGCAGATTTTGTCATCCATCCAGAGCTAGTTTGCTGTGTGAGGGAAGAAAGAGCCTTTTTTACAAATGAATGTAGGCTGTTTGTGTGTGTGTGTGTGTGTGTGTGTGTGTGTGCATACACATGCACAGTGGAAAAAGCCAGTGAGTTCCCCAAAACTTGCCTTTCTTTCTGTGTGTGTGTGTGTGTGCGTGCGTGCATGTGCATGTCTGCATGCCTAAATTCCAGTGAAGCTCCACACAGGCCTCACATTGTTCTGGAGGAAATCCGACCTTAGAGCTCAGCATGGCCATGATACATCTGCAGCCTCTGTGTGTGTGTGTGTGTGTGTGTGTGTGTGTGTGTGTGGGTGTGTGTGTGTTGGTG
>JAVQJD010027103.1:0-18513 GCA_036023655.1 Nannoperca australis | reverse complement strand
TGTGTGTGTGTGTGTGTGTGAGTGTGTGTGTGTGTGTGGGTGTGTGTGTGTGTGTGTGTGTGTGTGTGTGTGTGTGTGGGTGTGCGTGTGTGTGAGTGTGTATGTGTGAGTGTGTGTGTGTGTGTGTGTGTGTGTGTGTGTGTGTGTGTGTGTGTGTGAGTGTGTGTGTGTGTGTGTGTGTGTGTGTGTGTGTGTGTGTGTATGTGCGTGTTAGATCCCCTGGGTCTTCAGTCTATTTGCATGATTAATCTGTCATTCCATGGTGAGGCAAAAGGTCAGAACAATTGGAAGATATTTAAATTTCATTTTAAATGAGCTTTTCTCAATCCCATACTTAATATGGGACTATCTAAACTTAAAGAATAATTTCAGTGTATTAGAACATGAGTCTTATTTTCAGAGTTTTTCTTATGGTAATAACAATATTGTAACACCAAGTTAACTTTTCAAAACTGAGAATGCAGCACCATTTAAAAAGACAGAAATCATGAAACATGGGCATGGGATTCTTAAGATTTACATAAAATCAAAACCCTTTTTTTATACCAATTATGATTGTAATTTTTTCATCAATAGTCCTATCAACTATTTACATTATGTAATTACCTCTCTATATAACAGTTTTCATTGTTACTGGCGGAGTCTGCTATTCTTGCATTGGATTCAAATTGTCTTCACACGTGCTAAATTCACAGGAAACGATGCGGCGTGTGATCCAGCATTGCTGTTTGTAATCTTATCTCACTGACATCAGCCTTTACTGTTCACTCTCCTACAGCCATATCAAACCTTTCCTATCACTGCTCGGTCACACTAAAAGCATTCGACGGCCAAAACACTGGGTGGCAACCAGTGTCTATTACTCTTACCTTTGCAGAAGTCTGCATACAATCTCCCTGCGATATGTTCAAAACTACATTTTCTGACGATGTGCCTGTGTGTGTGTTTATATGCCTACAAGTGTACCTGTGTCAAACACGGTTGTGCTCAGCTTAATCTGCAAAAGCCAATTTCATACTGAGCTGTATTTTATGTTGCCCTGGAGCCGGGCAGTGCTCACAAGGCTAGCAGGAAATGCAGGTCTTCAATACAAGTGGGTAAACTTTGAGTATGAACAACAAATGGCTGCCGAATTGTGAACTGCATTATCTGACAGCCTTCAACACAGAAATTCATGGCGTTTGTGGCTTGAGTCTGACCCATAAAATGACGAGGGACATTTTTAGATTTAGTGTAGTGGCTTGTGACTGAGGGGGTTGAAGTGAGTTTGGAAGCAGTGTGTTTATTGAGTTGGCAAAAGAGCAGTGGAGCCTCATGACTTAAACATGAAGTAATAGTGTAATAAGTGTGTGTTCATTTTGGTGTGTGTGTGTGTGTGTGTGTGTGTGTGTGTGTGTGTGACTGAGAGAGAGAGAGAGAGAGAGAGAGAGAGAGTGTCTGTTTCGGCACTTTTCGTTTTGAGCTAAGAAAGGAACCATGCTAAACCCATTACAACAAACAGTGTACCCCTAAGAGATATCTCTCCCTCAGTTCCTAACTGGGTCAGAAGTATACTTCACTCTTCTCAATTGCTGTGTCCAAGTGTAAACACAGAAAAAACAAACACACACTTGCCTGCGTGTTCAGTTCACAACCTAACAACCACCTGTGTAATTCTCTCCGTCTCAGTACAGTGCACATAGTGGGGAAATGCTCCAGGGCTGCCCATCACCGAGCCAGCTCTCCTCCAGTCCAACAGGGCCCCTGCTGTGTCCGATAGAAATACCAGTACTTTACAATACAAAGCAAGAGGCTGTGTTGGTGTCAGCGTGTTGCTACTGATCCAGGACATCCATGTTCATAATACTCTGAAGGTTTTTACAATGCTTAAAAGTAACTTTGGTGACAATCATTTTAAGCTCTGTCTCTTCGAGCGTGTGGTACAAAGTATTCTACCACACATTTGCAACTGCACACTGTGTTGCCAATAACATTTCAAAACGTTTTTGTCAGTCGACTGGTTTGACTGAAACGCCGTAGCCATAATGCACTGATGATCTGACAGAAGTACTGGTATATACCCTCAGTTGCCAGTTTATTAGATACACACAGTACTCAACAATTTATGTAGTCTAATACAGCAGTCCTGCAATAAATCCTACCTACATGAAGGCTATAATGTTCCGGTTTTTCAAAGAGGTGTTATCATTTTAGATAGATATCCTGATATGCGGGTGATCTGACTATAAGCATTGACTGGATAAAGGTTTTTAGTGTAACTGATTGTCAATGAAAACTGAAATTAAACAATCGTTTTGTGAATCAAAACATGTGAATTAAACCCTTAAATTGAAAAAAAAGAATCACCTGTTTCAAAATAAACCTTAAATACCACAACTGAAATCATGTACAACGACAGATCACTGGTGGGTTATATTTGTTGAGATTAGTCCATGAAATTTGTGATAATATCAAAGACCTTTGGGAGCTGTAGATGCTGCATGAACAAATGAATCGTTGATATTAAAATAACTCAATCTGAGTTGAATGTGAACAGCTTTCAAAAGTCAAACAGATTGATTCATTTTAAATATAGAAGCTGAAGGGAGTTCTGTACTGTACATAATGTAAAGCATCATGAATCATAAGCACCTACTATAACCTCTGACTGCTTTCCTGTCCCCTCACCATGTAGGAGCTTGACAACAAGGTAAGTGTTGTAATTACACCACCTGACCCTGTCTAAGATGTTGAATCTAACACAAGTGCCTAGAGACAGCAGGTTAAGAGCCCTCAGTGGGACTTCTTAATGTGGATGTGGTCAGGTGGGTTTGTTGCTGCTGCCTGCAGTGAATGTGCATGTGGCTATATGGACATACATAATGTTCCTACATCTCTCACAGACATACAACCATGCACGCAGCCAATTTACACACACACAGAAACCCTGCAATCAGCCAGAGGTTAGCTTGTTGATTTAGCTAAACCCAGCCATGAATAAATAAATAACGGCAGCAAGCAGAGTAAGACAGGATTCTTGATTTGCCACTGATCATAACTTTGCACATTTGCAATATGTGTTGAATTATTATGGTGTATTTAAAAGGAAGGAACAGGAAGGTCTGAGAGAGAGGACATATGTTCACACACTCACACATAGACATGCATGCATATGTATAGAGTCATTTTTCACTTTGCAATTTGTGTTGTGACAGCTTCTCTGTAGATGGTTATGACCTGAATTAACTGAACCTTTGCACCCACCAGCACACACACATATACAAACTCCAGAGTCGTCCGTCACCGTAAGCCAGTGACCGTGAGTTGACCCTGAGTACCATGGGAATTCCTTGGCTCCACACTGAGGGCAACGTGGATCTGTTTGTTTAACACACAGACAAACAATCACAGGCACCAGCTACGCTTTTATCATTCTTTCTTCCCTCTTTCAGACACATACAGTGCTAAACCCCCCTCCACCAAGACCACACAACAAGTTAAGGTTTCATTTTCTATGTGGGTAGCCATTTGCAAAATTCTCCATCCTACATGTGTATTTCTAATGCAGCCACATTGAAGATAAAAGCTGAATAGCTTAGCAGGGCCTCTGCCTCCGCTGCCTTCATCTTGATACAATTATCATTTAATGTGACAGGTGACATTTTCTACCACGCTGGGCCAGCCTCTTGTTGAGGATTCAAATGCATGATAATAGAGTGTAACTGAAAAAGCCCATTTACTTCTGGCTGTACTCAAAAACACATTACATGTCTTTTCAATGCTTTGGTGAATGCCATGTAAATTTGTATATAAAATAAAGAGGGGGTAATGGAAGGCATGGTTCTGATGCAAAATTGTTTCACACAGGTTTGAATGAGGTAATCGAAGTGCAGAAAAATAGCTCTCTGTAAGTGGTCCATCTGTTGGAAATGGGACCAGAGCCCTAATAGAGAACATCTTCTGCTGCTAAACAAAGCCAAACAAAGAAAAAGACTTAAACCACCAAATTCAATTCCTTGCTGGAAAGACAAGTACTTCAACCTCCTGCATGTTTTTACATCACATGCAGAAACTTGTCATCCTCAAGAGAAAGTGCCAATATTATTAGCACAAACAACTAATTCAAATCTGATTGTGCAAATGTAAGCATGTTTCTATTATAGCTGAATTATTTTCTTTTCCGCTGTATTCCGCAAAGCTTTCTTTCTGCCTATCTATTCAATATAAATTGGGCTTTCTCAATTGCGTCTAATATGCGTCTAAAATGTGTGTGCGTGTGTGTGTGTGTGTGTGTGTTTTTTGGGGGGATCTGTCCACTGCACAAGCCAAAGCAGCTACCAGTCTTGTCCCTCTGTTCATATTAACACACGGGTCATCTCTAGGGAGGGGACAACACAAGAGTGACAACATGAGAGGGCAAAAGAGATAGAAAGCAAATGTGAGAGCAAAAGACAGCGAGGTTAGGAATGTCTTCCTATACAAGCAAGACACCCTCATTACCACATAATCTCTGAAAGGAAGTGAAAAGAGAAAGACGGCAAAAAAATGAGAGAGACGGAGAGTTGGAGAAGATTCAATTTGCATTGACGAGGTGTCAGCGAAGCTCAAAGCTAGTTGTTTAAACCGGCATCTGGGGTTGGGAGACAGAGGAGAAGAGAAAGGGAGTGGAGGGAGAAACAGGAGGCTGAGGTACAACATTAGAGGTGAGAGGGGCAGGAAAGAGAGTCACACAGAGAGAGATGGACAAGAGTAGAGAGAAAGAGGGCAAAAGGTCTCAAAAACAGTGGTCATTAGCAGGCAGAACACAAACCCCAAGAAGGACACATATGCACACACACTGGGCCTCTCAGTAGGCTAAGCACATAGTCTTGATAGTGTATCGTAATTAATATTTCATAGGCTGTCTACTGCAGGTAAAGGGAAATTAACACTAGATGGAGAGAGGCATCAAGGAAAAGATAAAAGTAGAAAATGAGACAAATAGGAAAAGATTCTGTTTTTTTTGTGTGTGCATGTGCAAATTTGAATGTGCTCCCATGTACTGCATGCGTTCTGTTTTGAGTAAATTTGTGTATGTATGTGTACATGCATGGTTATATGCATGCATCCGAATAATCTGCAGGTTATCCATGTGAGTATCTGGTGATTCATCCAAAAACGTCCTCTACATTTTTCATGAGGACGACTTGTGCCAAAACTATGAGATGAGTCAGATTAAAAGTTAAACATGTTACTCTCTGTTTGGGTCAAATCTTCTTCACGTGGAGCATAAAATCTTTTCAAAAACTGATATTTGCAACAAATGGGTTACTACACAACAACAACTAGACCTAGTTTATTTTTCAACATGTTTAGCCTCTGGCGTTCTGTGTCAATCAGTCATCCAAGTGAAAAGTGGCAGTATAAATAAACGTATAATGAAAAACAAGTTGGCCATGCAGCTACACAAGGGCCTGGCCATTCCACCGGTGGCTCTGCTATGTTTCCAGCCCTTTGTTTTGAGCATATTGTGTGTTGCAGTTCCCTAACGGCCACTTTCCTCCAGCAGCGTTCATGAAAGATTGACACGGTAGAAACTGGCTGAGTGGCATAGGGTCTCTGGAGCCGCTTAGATCAATGGATGTCCTTTGAGCCTTCCTCCATTTCAAGAGGCACAGGGACCAAACAAGGAGGGGAAATCGGATTACCATAGCATTAATAAAAGAAACTGTAATCTGAAACAAGAGCAAAAACAAAAGGCTGCATCCGCATTTTCCCCCAGGAAGTCTGTGTGCCCACAGACGCTGTATGTATGTGACATTGCATACACACACGCACACAAACACACACACACAAACACACAGGGATGCATCCAGGCTTGTAATGACATTGTTATTCAGAAAGGTTCATTCATCCCAGTTCAGCATGCTGTGATGGAGGGAGGGAGAAAGGGAGGTAAAAGAGAGATGAGGTGAGCCAGAGAAAAGAGGAAAAAAATACAAGGAAATGCCAGATGAAGGAGGTTCAGCAATACACAAGGTGAGAAGGAGGTACATAAACTGTATGAAGGCAAGAAGAAGGAGGTAAGGTGATTAATAGATGGACAGCAGTAAATATACAGGAGGAGTCGAGACACTTGGGAAGACAGAGACAAAGCAGCTGATTTTCATAGATCAAGTGCACATGGGATGTGATTTTCGAAATTTTTATAGTTGGTGCACCTCACACCTGCAGCACACCTGGGTTGGATAATGTGCAATATATTATCAGAGGGTATCAAATCAGAATCAGATGATAATATTATGTATGTTATGTTGTACTGACAGATCCATGATGGAGAGAGATTGAGCTTGGTGAAAACACTGCAGCATAGAGTCTAATACGGACTTACTTGACAAACCCTATAGTCTCCTTCGGTTTTTCAAGTACGTTAAGATCTCAGCAGGCCGGCTTCCTTCTTATCTCAAAAAATAAGAAAAAATCCTCAAGAGTCGTCTCCCAGAGCACTCTCTTGTGATCTTTAAATCTAGATTCTCTCTACCTTTGACATCAAATAATATATTTTTGTAGCTCTCATAAATTCTTCTCCATTGTTTGTTGATCTTGACATGGATCCTGATAGCACCACGTTCTCTTCCTTTCAAAAAGGAGCTTACCTACCTGACCCCCATGTACAGGTTCCTCCGCAACCTGGGAATGCACCCCATTTTCCAACATACAACAATGTTGCCTATGTATGTTTAGGAACATAATTCAATGACAACTGTTATAATTAATTTGGTTTTACTGCACTGCACTGCACTGCATGCCAGTACAAAAACAAAGCCCACATATAAAGAAAGGCAGAGAAGGAAACAGACCTTCTGTGGTCCAGTGCACTGTGAGCAGACGGCAAATGATTGTCATCATTGTGATTCAGGGGTGTTGTTGTGTTCTGGTGGTTTTTTGGGTCCTCTGCCGCGACTGGAGCATATGGCCCGGCTTAATCAAGCTAACAATTCCTTCCGCCCTTCTCGTTAAAAATTACCAAATGGAGCCTTCTTCACATAAACATGCTAGCAAATACAACCATATTAATATTCAGGCGATCATTCCAAACACAAACCAGTAGGTCGGTGGCATTTACTTAACTAACTTGGCTGGTATTTACTCCTGTCACATAGGGGACTGCTGGAAGACGAGGCAGATGGTGCATCCAATTGTCTGAACTGGACTCCATTTCTTAGCCCTCTCAGACTTCATTTGTATTTAAGAATTGCACGTGTAACAGTCATAAGTGGGTTTTCCAGTGGAATAGGCATGTGACAGAAATGAAAAGCTATTCCAAAGGGATCCTGAAAACATGTAAATTATAGAAGCTCGAGCTGCTGTGTAGCCACCATCCATGTCTTTGTCTACTGCTTTTTAATGGAAATTATGTGCAAATGAGTTTCCGCAAAGCCAGTACAACCAAATGGTTCCCAAACAATCACAGTTTCTCTCTATTTCTGCTTTTTCTTTTTTTACACAGTTCTTCTCTTTGGATGGAAAGCGTGACCAGCAGCCACTGTAGACTCTCGGCACAGACACATCTCAGTAAGTCATGGCAACCTCTTAGGAGGTATAAATGGGGGAAAAATGGAGTGGAAAACTGACTTTTCCTTGAATTGTCAGACACAGAGGAAAAGGAGAAATAGAAAAAAGAGGAAAGACAACGAGGACAAATACCAGAGAAATGCGTTGGTCAAGGTGGTGATGGCAGGAGGGAGAAATTTGAGGGAGGGGGGCCGAACACTTGAAACGAGGGGGAAATTCATTTAGCTGGGAGTGGGCTGTCAGAAGTGGTGATAATAGCAGGAGGTGAGATGATGATAGCCTTGATGTGGGAGTGCTTACTGTGGGCTGCTAAGGCATGCTCCTGTGCACACATGCATGCGCGCATAGTCGGACGCACACTCTTATGCAAACGTAGGCAAGTTTGGTTGGCACATATGAATATTAAGTTCTCAAAAACTGAACCAGTCACACTAACACATGGACATGAACGTGCACACTTGCTGTATCAGTTCTCACAGATAAGTGAGCCCTTGCTGTGATGTCTTTTTGAAAATGGGATTTTCCACCATTCCCCCCATTTCACAGATGTTGCATCTAGTGGCAGGGAGGAGCGACATTAAAGACAGATCTAGCACACAGCAGGCTAACTCGTCCTATTGCTGTGGAGCTCACAAAGCATCTATGGGAGGCTACCTGTGTGTGATGGGTTTAGGGCAAGCATACAGCAAGATGAAAACACTAAAGACAAAATGCATCTATGGATTAGTTTAATACCAAAGCAGTTTTCTGATTGTCATTCTCTTCTTGTGTAGGTTTCAAGCACTTGTGCACACACGTAAATGCACAAATCTCAGAACAAATGTAGAAAACACTTCTGTCTTCTATTTTCCTGCCAAGTTTCCATTTGTTTTCCACAGGATTCGGTGAGTGAAGAATGGCAAGTGCAGAGATGGTATCTAGTTTTCCAGGACATTAGCACCCAGCATGGTGTGATGTAATGTTGCGTCTCTAATGCCCACAGCCAGTCATGTTCACTAATGATGTTGGATCCCCAGTGCAGGGTGCCTGCTAGTCACTCTGGTGATGGCGGTGTCTGGGTGATGATGTTTGTCATGGGCACATTTAAGGAGAAACACTCAGATGGTAATTATTGCACTGGCACGGCGACGCCATTGAGGGGTTACACCAGCCAAGGAGACTCTATAAACGCTGCGTTTCTCTCAGACTCAACTGTCTGGTTTCTCTTCTTTATGTGTCTAGTTGTAGAAAGTTTAAGTGTCTTTTCTGCTGTAGATGTTTTGATCTCAGCCTTTAAACCTCTTGTCTTTTATCCTTATCTGTCCTTACTCACTGAAGCTTAACAAGCTCACTGTTGTCTGCCTACCTTGTCTGCTCCTCTCGATGTATCTCTTTCACCTGTCTCCATCTTCTTAGCTTTTTCTATGTTTTCAGGTTGTCCTCTGTTTTGTCCATTTCCTCTAAGATGCTTCAAGTCTTCAGCATTCAGGTGCCCTCAAGACGTCTGACTTACATCATTAATTTCTCTGTCTATCCTCTCCCCCTCTATCTCTTTTGTCTTTTTCTTCTTGTCGTCTGGTTTCAGGCCATTATCATGCCTGGTTCCAGTCTCATATCATTCCATTTTTATTCCTCTTTTACGAAGAACCATTTCTAAAGCCGGAGAGCCAAAGAGGAACTCAGGCGGCTTTGAAGCGACAATGGTCTGGGTGCTGAAAGCAATCTATATTCCAAAATGCAGCAGTTCAAAGTCAGACTTTCATGCTAGCTGAATAGAGGGCACCTTTTAACACAGAGGCAGTAAAACTGTCATAAAGTTTTTTACTTAAATCTCCCATTCCCTTTTTAGCAGGCTGAAAATTGGATATAAGGCTTTGAAGAAGAACAATTTTTTTTAACACGGTGGAAGGCATTTCAGGGGTTAACTTTTACAAAATGCAGCAACCTCTGCTATTAATAAGAACAGTGCACATTACAACATACAGGAGGTTGACTTTATATGATTGAAATATTTAAGAGCTAAAGGTAAGGGAACACGGAGAGGAATAAAGAATGTGCAGTTTTCACTTTGATTCCATTTAAGAGCCATTTCCCAATAACTTGCTCCATGTTTTTTATGGAGAAACATACCTTTATTGTTTGGGGTTATTGTTTCCAGTAAAATGGGTCTGGCCTTCTTTCAGCCTCTAAGAGTCTTTATAAGTTTTTAAAAGTGGCAATTACCCTTTAAAGGTCAAACAGCCAATCAGGCCACTTCCCCTTTGCTGGCACTTTTAATGACCTTGCTGTGGCACATATTAATGACCTGGGTATCTATGGAATCCCTGTGAGAGATACTTAATGCTGCATTTACATTCAACCTTTGCACTTCCATTTGCCATTTACATTTTTCTGTAAATTACTGCCAGCATGTTTTCATTTGTTTACTTATCTATTCAATAGTTTCCCTATAAATAGCAGAAGATTATTTCTTTGTCTACTCTGTGTTGCAATGCATTTCTGCCCAAGTATTAAGTGACACAATTATGACAATTAATTGGTCACAATCTGTCAAAATATGCGTGCTACATGCTGCATGAACAACACATGTACAGCAACTAAACAGCAAAGCAGTCAATTTATATTTCATGATGTGATACTGATATGAAACACAACACAGAAAACTAGACATCACAGTGCAAGTGTTCAGTCGCACTGCTATTTCCCAAAGGTCGCTCTCTCAAGAACAAAAGCATCACTTTGCTCTTCTTTTTCGTCCTCTAGAAGAGCGCCAGCACTCATTCTCACTGCAATCGTAATCAGAGTAAGGATAGGTGCACACATACACTTCCATGCACACACAGGTGCCCACACAGATGGGTTAACACGCTTGCATTAGACTCAAGAAAGCAGGCACGCAAGAAGGGCATAACACATGGGCATGAGCACACACACACACACACACACACCCATAGTCATGCCAATCATCAAACTTGTCAGATGCAAGAAATGACAGCTCTGTAATCAGCAGGTAATGATGGAACCCCCCATAGAGGACAGGAGAGGAGAGGAGAGGGAATGAGCCGTTCAAGCGAGGAGGGGGGGATTGAATCTGAATTGGATCGCAGAGTTTCAATGAGAGGCTGTCAGCACCAGGTGCCTGCTGAATGCCACCCCCACCCCACTTCATAAACACACACATAACCATCCCTTCGACTTCTCTCCCTTTGCACTCACTCACACCACCTGGCCCATGCCATCTAAGCACAGTGGGGTCTCTCCCTCTCTATTTCGCTCTTCCTTAGGTTGAGGAAGATTTACAGTTCATCAGGCTCTTTTTCACTTACATGTGATGAGGATCTGTCTACACTGAAATCATAGGCTGATTGGAGCGAAGACCCACGCTGAGCACACTCACAGACCAATATAGATATGCGAAGACCTAGTCTACAATTATGGGCAGGAAACATGAAATGTGGTAATCATAAAATCAGAGGCGAGATGCTGCAGCTGCCTCACCGCATACACTCACACACTCACATGAACAAACACTAAAATCAAATGCTAACTGTAGAATCTGTCAGTGTATGCCGAATCTTAAGTGTGTTTCTAACCTCTAATTTCCAGTTCGTTAAGCTCTGACTTTCAATACAGGACATTTAAAACTAAACTAAGTCTAAAGACGTCACAGTGCCAAACTAAAGCAAAGAATTAGGTGAAATCTAATGCATTAGTCTTGTTAGAGCTATGTTGAAATGACACAGATATATGTCTTGTATCTCCATCGTACATAATACCTGGATTACTTTTACAATAGGATGGTCTTTTTGAAATGGACCCCAATGACTGAAAAGACAGGAGTCAAATCTATCTATAAATATATTACAAGTTCATATTCATTACATTTTTTATGGTAATAGCAGTCTGTGAAAATTGTACAGTGTAGCAGGAGTGCTAGTGTCATGCTGGTGCAACAGTAGATAGTAAAAGATGAACCAGGTGAAGAATGTAATATTAAAAAGACAGTGTGTGATCCACATATGTAAGCAACCGAGTTGCACTGCCACCATTTACCACAGACTTGAGATCTGCTATCACTTAAATTGACTGGCAGGGCTTTAAATACACAGAAAAACACAAGATAATGAAACAATCTTAGAAGTTTTCCAATGCTACATAAAAGTTTGTTGATGTTACAAAAAGTGGAATTGTGAACTCAAATTAACGTGTAATTAAAGTACTGATTGGGCCTTTAATACATTTAAAAAAGTTTAAAGCAAGTGTGTAAGATGTTTCTTTCAAAACAGCTTCTGTAATTCTAACTCATGGATTAAATCAAATGTTAGCATTTGTGAAACTGAGTCAAAGAGATTGAAATGTGTTAGTATTATTAGCAGCTGGTAAGTGACAATTTTCCATCAGATTTAAATAATTCCAATAATGTTATCTGTGCACATCAATCAGGAACCTCAGGCAGAAACCATACCAATTTATCTTTTTGAACAGCTTTTTTATGTTATACTGGTTTTATACATTCTAACAAATCAAATGGAAGAGATGAACTATCTAATCTATTCCATTTTAAATGTTTTCTATATTTTTTATGTATTACATTTCTGTAAAACAACTGTCTGTGTAGGTGCATCTGTACACGTCTGAGCGCGCGTGTGTGTGTGTGTGTGTGTGTGTGTGTGTGTGTGTGTGTGGTTGGGACTGTGAAATTGATTGTGGCTGGACAGGAGGCAGGCAGGCAGGCGTGTGGTGGTGCCCAAGGGGCAGGACAGTGCTGAGTGAGCAATACTTCACCTGCACTAGACACACACACACACACACACACATCTAAACTTTGTCACACACCCTGACCATTAAGATTTACTATAGTCATCCAGCTCATTGATCTGAGACAGGAACAGAGAGAAAGGGAGAAGGGAGAGAGAGCGCCTGAGAGAAAAATAGAAAGGCAGAGACAGAGAGGTCTTGACATAAAGATTAACCTTGAAGCAACAGTGTAAATGTGAGATGGAGGGGGGTGAAGCCACCTGCAGGCTTCGTTGGACACATCTCGGTTTGTTTCTCCTGCTCAGACACTGGGACAATATTTAACCTCCAGCCTAGATTATAATTAACAACTTTATTCTGAAGCTGGAGCACTCTCAGGCCAAAATGATACTATGAACCATAACAGGCGATGTGACAATATGTGAGAGACACAATTCATTACATAATGTATAGATATGGTACATAAAATATGTGGACTGGAGGAGAAATTAAAACAACAAAGACTCCCCTGAAGATCTTTTTATATATATACACACACACACACACACACACACACACACACACACACACACACACAAACACACACACATTAGACATTCAGAAAAAATAAAAAAATTTACCCACGCACCTTTCAGACTCTGGTTTGTGTGTGTGTTGTGTGTGTGTGTGTTGTGTGTGTGTCTGTGTGTCTAAGTGCTGGGAAGGCTGATTCTTTTCACTAACTCAATTATTTCATGCTGCCCAGCCGTATTGAATCAACTAAGGTTCTTTCGATTCACCTTTCCAAAAATGTTAATTTTGTAGCTACAGTAACAGCAGTTTAGTCTCTAGTGATATAAGAAATGAAGCGCTGCAGCATCACTAAACAAAGCAAATACTGTACAGTCTGAAGGAATTCATTTGCAAAGGGCACAGGCCCAGCAGCTATTAGAGTGATCTAAGTGAAGCCAGGTTAACTTTTCTCAAGCTTCCAAGTACCATTGGGTGTTTTGATCATATCCACTTCTAAATAATGATGAATCTGGACTTTACAGCTAACCTGTTTAAATACTCACTGGTTGTAGCAACTGCAAAACATTGCTAGTGAGGCATCTTTTAATGATTGTAATGATGACAATAAACAAGAAAGTTTGAGCTTCGGTGCATTTGTTGTTGATTATGTTGATTAAGTTATTTGGTCTTCAGTCTTTTGGACAACCTCTCCTCAAAGACATTCATGGTGTTGGTTCAGTAAAAAAATGGAACGTGTACTTGGATGAAGATTGGAAAAAGAGAACTTTAAAGAATTAAATCCATCCAACTTTCACACCCCCAGAGACCTGGCCAATCGCTGCGTGAAGTGGGCATGCTTGTTAGATTGTCGGTTTCTGACGTCGCCCCCCTCAATTCGACGTCGGAAAAGTGTCAGGAGAGGGGGATATCAGACGCTGAGGCAATCCAACAAGCAGTTTGTTTTAAGCACACTGGAGCCCGAACAGTAGAACAGCAAAAGCTTAAACTTTGATTATGCTTGAGACATCTAAAGGTATTTTGCCAAGGCTTGTGTAGGATTTGCATCATGGTTAAATGAGGACAACACAAAATGTATTCTTGAGTTTAGAATTAAAGTTGAAGATGTTTGTGACCATCCACTATTTCAACACCCCAACCAAACCTCCCCCTGCATTGTTTCAATGTCAACCTGTTTATAGATAGGTCTCCTTCATGTAACACGTTCAAGGCTGTAGTTTTTTTACACCTTTTTGTGCACAAAGTACATATTTGCATTTTAGGACATTGGGCTTGTTTCACAAAATCTAAGGAGACTGTAGAGCAGAGTGACAGATTGTCCTTTTCTGCCTTGTGAATTGCTTTGGCAAAGGCAGCCTGCTGACAAGAAACACTCTGCACGATAATAATTTAAATGAACAGAAGTATTGATAGTTATTTATGAGACAGGTCTCACATTAAACAGTCTCATAGATTAGGCGTAAAAGTATCAAGCCTAATGGTGTAATATAGCGATTCTGCTACATTGCCTTTTCACAGACTTACTTCAACCCATAAGGGACAATAATTCATGGGCAGGAAGAGAGAGAGGGAGAGGGAGAGAGATACTCTCTGCTTGTTAAATAGTTGAGCTCTTTATAAATGCCCCATGCATCCTCTTTAAATTAACAACAGGGTTAAATCCAGAACAACTATGCATGCATGCGCTAACAAACACCAACACGTTAGAACAGAAATGATCTCATAAAACACAGACAAGCGCACATAGTCCATCAGCATCCTAAGATACCACAACAGAGGAAATGTGCAGAGAAAGAAAAGAGCAGTGTGTCATTTTATGTAACTCTGTGCTGGAGCTTTGAGGGAAGAAAAGACTCAGCAAGTGCTCTATTGTTGCTTTTGTTTGTTCCCAGGAAGGCTTAACAAGAGAATCTAATACCCTCTTATTGTTCTCTCCAAACGCCACACAGCATGATGAACTTCAAAGCACTTAGCTCCTGACAGTTATGCACACAGTCACACTACAGCACGCACGCCCACACACATAGACCAACGGTGCCCAACACAGCCACAAAGGAAACTGCCTACACGTTAGAATACACTATAAACAAAAGCGGCAGACTTGGTGTGTAAAGATCCAACTAATGAATCAATATGCTAAGTGAACAGCGGCTTCCCAGTAAAGCTCGGGGAAGCATTTTAATGTGACACTGCTGAGGCATATCTAAAACAAAGAAAACAATATGTTCTTCTCACAAACACACATTATGGGAGAGAATAAAGCACTGAGTTTATTGGTGAGATTAAAGCTCTCGAGGCCTTGGCCACACCTAGTGAATATTGACGAATCCGCAATAACAATCTCACAAATGAGAGGAAACACAAGAAGAAGGAAGAGCGAGAGAGGAAATATGATGCAATGAGGTAATAAAGACGACAAATCCAAGGACACAAGACGCCTGCGAACCTGAGAGAGGAGTCAAAAGAGACAAATGGGACATGAATGGATGCAGATGAGATGCAAAGAAGCATGACATAAGAGAAGGTAATGCAACCGAAAGATGGAGAGATGAAGGCATCAAAGGATGAGTAATGCTAAATGTATCCCAGCCCTCCATTTACTCCATAACTTCACTCCATTCTCCTAGAGTGCAAACAGCTCTCCATCAACGTGAGATGGGATTTTTGCATTTCCCCTGGTCACTTAAAAACAGATATACTGTTATAGCTTTGTCAATAGCAAAAGGTGTTTAAATCAAACAAAATCACAGCTGGATTCATCTTTCTCAATCTGACACACACACATTCTAGCTCGTTGTTTTATAGGGTCACTCAGACGTCTCCCTCTTTTTCAGAATCCCAGAGTAAGTTGTCTTTGTTCAGCTCTGATATGACAGTGATATGAATTCTTTATTTTACAGTATTCCAGTATTCCATGACTCTGATAAAGATGTCCATTGCCCAGAACTTCCAGCCAGATGTGAGGATTAATACAGCAGCTTCATACTTCAGACAAAAAGACAACAACTCCCATTCTGTTACTTCCTCACCCAGAAAAATGTCTTTCTATAGTTTTTTTTTATCCAATCTGCTGCCTACCTCTTCTCCCTCACATCCAGACATCGAGTGTGACAGAAAGCATTGTAAAGCTTTGTGCATGAATGAGCTTTGCACTACTTTGAGCTCAAGTATTATTCTTCTCATTAACGACACAATGACGTGTCAATTGTGCTTTTGTGTCACAGTGGCATTCGTCAAATCAGCTCACACTTCACAAATGCAACTATGATAAAAGACATTGGTTTGAAATCCTGCCTTTCTGCCTCAGCCGTTTCTCCTCTATTCTTTATGATGTGCAGCATATGCATCAGTCTTCCTTTTGAAAAAGTGTTATATGTTAAAAATAATACACTATCCCCCGTCTCCTCCCAAAACCAACATCTGACATGGCAGAGACGAAGAAAGAGTGCAAGAGAAAGAGCTACGGGAAATGGCAAAAAATACAATATGTGAAGGAGGGACAGAAGTGTGAGAGAGAGAAATAACAAGGGTAGGATGAGGAGAGAAGGATGGAAGAATAGGGTGAGTTAGGGAAAAGAAAAACTGAATAAATGCAGGTCTTTGTTATGCAAAAGTTCTATGATAATTTTGGTTTACACAAATGATTGTAAATACCGTTACAAAAGGAGTCCCAATGCTCATGCAATGTTTGGTATCTGGCAAGCAAGAGTGTAAAGAGTAAGAGAGTCAAATCTGACATCTCAATATCATTTTTATAACCAAGGCAGATCAGTTTACAATAAAACACCCCATCTAGTCTCTCATATACACAAGACTAAGAGTCTGCAGCCACGCTGTAAGGCTGTAGTTAGGCTAACGTCACATGCTAAGATACTCAATGATATTGCTAACATGTTGATATTAAGCAGGTATAATGTTTTCATGTTCCCCATCTTAGATTAGCGTGTTAGCATGCTAACATTTGCTAATTAGTACTAAATCCAAAGAACAGCTGAGGCTGATGGGAATCTCTTGCCGGTAATGAAAATATTAACCTAATGATGGTGCTACATTAACAAAAGTTAAGTGATCACCAAACTTATCACAATTCATCCTGAGGTAGAAATTATTTTTTGTACCAAATGTCATGGCAAACCATCCAATAGTTGTTGAGATATTTAAGTTTAAGGAACAAAGTGATGGACCTACTGACTGAAGCAAAAGACCGACACTTCAGCCATGTTGCTAGCCGTGTAGAAAATGTTACAGAAATGTTACCAGGCCCTAAGTAGACATAGTGCCAAAGTGACTTTTACATAAAAACTGACTCTGGATCCTTTTCAAACTTGACACCAGCATATTAAATTGACAGCATTTATGAATTACATCCACTGCATGTCTAAAAGAGGCTCACGATAGAGAGACAGACTAATGTAAATGGGAGGGGGAGAGAGACAGAGAGGGAGAGCACCATGCTCCTACAGTAAATCAGGCCCGACGGAGTGACCTTTGATAGCCCCAGACAGAAAAGGTTACATGAACGGTGGAGAAAATGGGTCTATCTGTCACTTACCAGCTAGCTATAAATGATGTCGTGTATGTGTGTGTGTGTGTCTCTGAGGTCAAATGATCAAAGAAAACTAGGGTGTATTTTCTCTTTCATCCACAGAATTTTAACAATAAATTGCTCTCTGTAAAAATCACTATACACGAATACCTTCTCCTTCCTACTTACTGAAGGACACAGAATGTTTTCTGTGGTGCTGCACATTAGCAGACGTAGATCTGTTATATGGACTATAATGCATAGGTCCATAGAAAATGTGTAGTTTTTTTTGTACCATGCAAGAAATGCAAAATAAACTTGTAGTATATAAATAGCCTATATGCTAGTTGAAATGGCAAAATATACATCACTTTCAAATAAATAAATATCCACGTTTTTATGAACAACAACACAATACAGCCTTTACCCGATTCATCAATGCCTTTGTTGCATATGTGGTTTTAAACATCCAGTGACACGCAGGTCTTTTCCTGGGAGTGGTACTAAGAGTGAATAATTCTACACATTTACAGCAGAAGTACCACTCAGTGGACTGTTTAGAATAAAAGAGTACCACCTACGCAACGTCTGCTCCATTAACAGAACATGCAAGGGAAAATGCATCTCAATGTTGGCGACCCTGTTTGAGCATGATCTCTGACCACAGCCAAGAATTTTTTACCTTTAAATCAGCAGCACAAAATGAAGTAGCATTTGTGAGGTAATTCAAAACCTGGTTACACATAATTATTTTCACAGTCATCAGCACCTCTAAGGCAGTTTAATAAGTAAATGCTTTGTTGAACGGCATGATGGCTGTGCTCAACGGCTCACCTATTATTGCTGGCAGCGCTAATTTACATCCCAAGCTACGCCAGTTGTCTATGCCCTTGATACTCCCTTAAGTCCCCTCTGCTCCCGTAGAGCCAAATGTGCTAAATTAAGCCTACTGTATTTTACAAACCTCAGCGACCCATGCTATCTCATAAACTACTAATGGAGGGAAACACAGGCATCTCATTAGGAGACTGCCAAAAGACACACACACACACAAACAACTTGAAGCAACTTTCCTCTGGCTCAGAGCCGGACATTAATGATGTTCCAGCTGGTTTTAACAACTATTTATTTATTGAGGGAGTAATTTTGCAGTGTAGGGAACCTGATGAAGGTGTTTGGGGAATTCTCGTGTATTAATCAACCTGCAG
>JAVQJD010027102.1:0-18247 GCA_036023655.1 Nannoperca australis | reverse complement strand
TAACGTCTTGGTGCCAGATACCACAGCACAGCTTCAGAGGTCTAGTGGAGTCCAAGCCTTGATAGGTCAGGGCTGGTTTGGTGGCAAAAGGTGGGCCCACACAATATTAGGCAGGTGGTCATAATGTTACGGCTGAATATATTTGTGTAGCCACTGCTTTGCAACAATGACACAACATTTAATTAATTACCGTGATATCATTCAACTAAAGCTGTGTGCGAGAGCTGAGCTCTGTTTGATCTGATTTCAAAGGCGGGGTTACAGGTCAGCACATGAAGACTAACAGGACGAGATGCTGCTGCAGTGCTGAGCCCAGTCTGAGCCACGGCACACATCAACATGTGACACTAATTATGAGACAGAGGGGACTGTTTGGGCTTGCTGCGTCCTTCCTGCCAAAATACATTCCGTTCTCTCTTTTTATTTTTTTTTGCTGTTTCACTCATTCAAATTACATTTTTCAAAGTCTCTCCCCAATATTCTCACTATGTCCAGATTATCTCCCTCTGCCTGGCTCTGGCAGGACAGAGGTGAACTTTCAGCAGACCGAGGTCTATTTATACGGTGTTTGAGGCTTGTGCTGAGAGCGTGGCAGACATCTCAGTCAGTCTGTGTGCCAGGGCAGAAAGTGTCAGACTGCTGCCGGAGCTTTTTAACTAGAGAATGTGTCATGTCTCCTCTGACAGAGGCAGAGAAGATAAACATACAGAGCACATTGGACTGTGAACGCAGCTGCAGGAGAGATGGCTGCCATGATCACAAGTTGTTTATTTTGTCTAATGGAGCCACAGGTTTGAGCTGCATTTCTGTCCATTTAATGTGTTTGAAGAGGCAACTGATTTAGATTCAATAATCGGTCCCTGTGAACAAACTTCTGTCTCACACTGTACCTAAACCCATCTGCGCAGCACCAGTCCACATCCTGTAGCCTGCGATGAAAGCAATGGGAGCACATTACAAACGACCTGGTGAAGCCTGTTTGAACAGATTCTAGACAATGGAAGACTCTCTGATTGCATCTGTGCAGTTTGAGTTGAGAACAGGCATTTTTGCTGCTTTGGCATTTCCTCTCTTTGTATTACACTGCTCTGATAAATTACCAACTCTTATTTTCAAATCAAGCATGATAGGTACAGCAATTATTAGAGGTGCACGATATGGAATTTCAGGGCAACAATAAGCGATGATTATCCATTTGTTGTGGCTGATATTAATCTTACAAATGCAAACACGTGAAGAGGACAAGTTCATTTTTCCAATAAACCTATAATTTGTCCACTGTCTGTAATAATCGTAGTTGATTTTATTAATGTGAAATTAAATTACTGGAACAAGAACTATATCTTCTTATTCACCAATATACTGTACACCCCTAATAATTATAAATACATACAATACTACATACTAAATTTAAATTCTCTACCAGTTATGTTACTTACTTGGTCTCATAATCAACAGCTATTGTATTTGACAGCAGCGTTTATCATATTACACCTTCATCAAACTAACTAGTAATATTAACAATTGTTTGATTTTGTGGTTTTATCTTTGTCATGCAAAAAAGAAAAATGCTTAAATGAATGATACCTGGAGGTTTAGCACATTGATTGATTGATAAAGAAACTGGGAAGATGTGAATGCATGTTGACATTCATTTAATACTTCACCAGAGAAGTAATTACTTCAGCAGGGAAGAAGGGGAGTAATTGGATTGGCTGTTGATGGTTAAACATTACAATTTAGCCAGCTGTTATCTCGCTAAAGGCTCGCTGACGTCCAAACTGTAGTTTTCCTTGTTGTGTTATCTCCGAGTTCAAATTTGGCTTGATACTGAATTTCCATTTCTATAATAAGAACAATATAAGATTGACTGACAGAGCGAGAGGTTTTAAAGTTATCTTGTGCAAATATTAATAAATTTTTCAAATTGTGTGCTGGAATTTGCCAGCTCCTGCCAGAGAAAGCATGAGGATAAATCTTACCCATGCCTGAGTCCTTCTTGGTGCCATCAGATATGATCTCTACATGGTCTCGGTCCACATCATAGCTGAAGAAGTCATTGAGGTACGTCTTTGACCGCTGACCCCCGAACACGTACAGACAGCGGTTTCTCTACAACAAAGACACATGAATGGAGGAATACAGAAATAATGATTAACATTCATGCTAGCAGTATCTGAGTAAAGTGATCTGACAGGATTACCTTCACAGCAATACAAATAAACCCGGACTGTGTATTCAGACAGGCCGACTGGACTCACAGTGTGGAAGAGCATGCAGTGTCCGATGCGTGACTGGACGTCCTCTGGCCCAGCGTTACATGAGTCTTCCCGCAAGAGGCTCCAAGTCCCTGCCTGGCAGTGGTAGGCGTACAGGCCGCTGAACTGAGGCTCTGACGTCCGACTGTCCTCCACACTGCCGTTACATGTCAGGATGCGACCGCCAAATGTGTAGATCATGTGCTTCTCAGAGTCCATGCACATCTGTAGGAAGAGCAGAAACAAGAAACAGGCAGTGACAGAGTTCAGAAAGAGGATTACAGGATGAAGCAAAGCAAGGCTGAGTGGCGGCGCCCTCTACAGGTCTTCTTATACGTCCATGTGGCAGGCTAAATGAGTGTATTTCACAAGCCAAACACAAAGTGAAGCTTTGAATGGGACCAGTTTGCAATGATTCATTGCAAAATAATCAGCTGGTGCAGGTTTCCCAGCTGGTGATGGAAATGAAATATGGAGACATACAAAGAGAAACGGAGTCACAGTTACCTGGTGGTCAAACACCAACTTCGGCCCTCCGTCAGCAGACGTGTCCTCACTGAGTAGCGTCCAGGTGTTGGCGTCAATGTCGTAGCGGTAGAAGTCGCTCTTCAGAGACTTGCTGTTCCTGACGCTGGAGTCCAGGTACCGGCCTAGCGTGTAGATCTGACGCCGCTGGGAATCGATGCACATCTTGTGGCATGAGCGAGCACTCGGACCACTCTGGTTGGTACAAAGGAGACAGATATGCACAGCTGTTTTACATATGTATAATTATTATATATTAATTAGTGTTAAAGCAGTAACAAACTGGTCTTGATGAGTGGTGTCTGCTATAACAGAGCAGTCAATACATAGACCCAAAGAAATATTCACAAAAAATTTTGTCAATGCAACAATTGAAGCACTGATGAAGTCTATAAATCATACTAACAAAAACTTCACATCCAAATATGCTTGGGTGACATGACAGTATATACCATGCAACAGTAGTAATGTGTCCACAGGTAGAGACTTGACAATATAGTTTCCAACACAGGAGCTCACTGTCTGACATGTATTCGGGGCAGGCTAGCACATCAGGACTGGATTCTTGCGTGATCTTGCAAATCCTGCTGCCTCTCAAGGTAACTAGATTTGAGCAACAATTATTGTATCATGATACATACTGTTACCGTGATTTAATATTGCATATATCGTGATAGAAGATTATGGCCATACCGCCCACTCCTACCTCTAAAACACGAATAAAAAGAAAACATGTTCCTGAATTCTGTCTGTATTGAAATCTAACCTAAACTAAAGCTAACAATAGCTTTCTGATTCACACCTAATAATTCTAAGATAAAAAAATATATAAGCAGAAAGATATTTTAAAAAATACATTTCATGCTGAAAACACTGGAACATGGTGAAAGTTTGAAGTCTTTAAGAAACAAACATTCCCACCACTTTTTAATCCTACATAGATATATGAAAAAATATTTTGTATGCATTTGCGTCTCCTCAATAACCATCAGCATCTCGACAAAATGTCTTGTAACCCTGCCCACCTCTTTCTCAGTGTCTCTGGAGATGCAGGCCCACTGGTTCTCCTGAACGCTGTAAGCCCAGAAGTCAGCCAGGTCCTGCGTGCCGTCCCAGCCCCCAAACAGGTACACGGTCTCTGCAGGGAACAAACACGCTCAACAACAAAACAACAAACTGCAGCTTCACAACATTAAGCATCTTCTCTTCATCCAGCTAAACTCAAGCGCTCTACAATCCCTCAACTCTGTAGAAACACACTCAAGCAGTTACTGTGAATAATCAGATTATGGTTATGCTTTAACAAAGAATTTCAAGTTCCCTAAGGTAAGCTGAACTGACACGCAGTCAGTTTCTGTAGAGGAATTAAATTGACAGACATGGTGACACAGTAAGATCCAGGTTGCTGCAACCTTTTCATTTGACCGTTTAGACACGTGCACCGCTCAAAAGCTGAACGAAGACAGACATGAGGTGTTTCTAAAAAGAACAGGGGACTCTGGATATTATAGTCACTCACTAATTATTATTTTAGCACCCAGTGGCCATAATACACCTGCTATAGGCTAGTGATAGTGATCAGTGACAAATGCAGATTTTTCTGTAGGCATACACCAATCACCTTTATTGCCCCTGATCAGAGTCCATTAATACTGCACACGTGCCAACAATATTGATTTTTTTTGGTTACCCTAAGCCTAAAGGAATTCAGATGTGTGCCTCCTGAACAGGTCTGTTTTAGGAAAATGGAGTGTTTCGCAAAGGGCTTTACAGTGTTTATTGTATGAAGCCGATGGAGAAAGTTGGGTTTTCAACCAAAAACAGCCAATTTGTTATCAGTGTTTTTTAGCTTGTTTGTTTGTCTCGTAACCACAAGTGTCTTTGACTGACTCATTTGTTCACAAGGTTGTGCAATAGGAAACAGTGTTTAACATAGATCATGTAGCAAACAACACAAAATATAGTAGATACAACCCAGAAAACTGGAATCCCGATCTGGATACGGTGAATCAGCCCAGGCTGTCATTTGTCTCTCTTTCAAATCCCAATCCCAAGTTTTAGAATTTAACTTCTTCTCCCATTATCATAATTTTTATATTTTCAAAATACATTTGGGAGTCACTAATATGTGGAAACTACTCAGTTACAACATTGCAAAAGAGGAGAAGGTGTTACAAGAACACAGCACATGATGTATTGTGATACACCACATCTGCGTTGTCTCTAATTAATAAGCTTGCTAGTTTCTGCTGAGAAAACATTGTTGTTTGGGTCAAAGAAGAGTCGCTGTAGCTCAGGCAGATGGGAGATGTGGGAAGTTGTGATTGTATCAAAGACTTGTGTAGGAGGAAATAAGTTGTGCCATTACTGCTGCAACTCCAAAACAGAGTTCATGCCAGAAAGTTGTGAAACCCAAAAAATATTTAATGAGTCACTTGTAACAATCGACAGTAAGTTTGTTTTGGGCTGAGGATCGTCACTTTTCAATCAGTTTAAGATTAATGTTTCGTGTGCTGTTGTATCGTCAGGATTGGGATGGGACAGGAAATGTATCATCTGACTGTGTGATGCAGGACTTTAGCATGAGATCATGACGTCTCATCATTAGCTCAATGTAATTACTAAGGATTGCAATGGGATCAAAAGTGACAGGATGTTTACAGGACTGTTAACTAACAAAACAACATTTTAACAATAAAAGCCACAACTTGTGCTGAGATATACACAGGTTCTTTATCTAAAAACTTATTTAAATCAGAAAATAATCAGTCAGGATCAAAATGGGAACAGGTGACAAAGATCACGTGTTGCATGGGTAAAGACTGTTTTGATTAGAAGCTCCATTATCATGAAAATGTCTCACACTCAGAATTGTAAGGTATCTGGAGCAAAAGTGACAGGGACCGGGACAGAACACAACTGGCAACAAATGAATCATTTTCAAGGCCCAAGCATTTAACAGACAAGCCCTGTTTTGACCGGACCGGTGACAAAGCCATGATTTATAGAAGCCCAAACATTCTGATGTTAAAAGTCACGCCTTGTGTTGAGACACACGGATTCTTTGGCTAAACGCTGCATAAGAACCAAAGCGGAAAATAATTAGTGAGAATCAGGACAGGACACAAAAAAATCAATTGGGATCTCCTGTTTCAACATCTACTTTCAACTAATTCTGCCAAAACAAAGAAATCAGTGTCTGCAGCCTGAGACACACACCAGAGGGACACAATGCCGTCTCTCCGTTCTGACACAAGTCGCAGACACTCCATCACAGACACAATGCAGGCTTTTGTTTTTCAGACGGCCGTTGAGGAAGTACACCACCAATAGTGTTGCCAGACAGGAAAAAAAAACAAAAAAACAATCGCTGTGTGTCTGTGTCAAAACAAAAGTTGTGATTTATGTGCTCTTAGAAGAGAAATGCCCACAAGACGGTTTTATTTTGGAGAAAAATGGCCAGAGGTGGAGGGGACGGGAAGGGAGGTCTAATTTGATTAAACAGTAATAGAGCTTTCTGAGTCTGTGTAGGAGTATGTGAGTCATAGCGTCAGCTAAACAGCCAAATCAGAACACTGGCTGCGTGGGTCTCACCAGTCTGGACGTCAATGACCATTTGATGTCCTCCCCTCATCCCTGGCCTGTTGTCGTCGCCATCACCTGCAGAGCGGAAGTAGGACAAGAATGGTGTGTGAGCGCGGGAGATGGAAGATGACGCAGAGGAAGGCGAGAGAGAAAGGATAATGTAGAACGGGTGGAACAAAGGGAGGAGGGCGAGAGAAAAAAAGAGAAAGACACTGCTTTAGCTACAAGGCCACAAAGCTTTCACAGTGTGCTGAAATGTTTGACGGATCGGGAATGTTTCCCGCTTGAATAGATGGGCTCACTGTTCATGTCGTCTCGGTTGATTTCTTGGGCGCTTGTAGTACCTTTGTTGCATTTGGGGATGATCTGACTCCACCTGGGCTTGTACTCCTGCTGGCTGATATACTGGTTAAACAAACCGTCTAGCGAAAAGACAAGAGGATGGAATACGGCGAAGCCATTAACACAAGAAGAAACCAGGCATATAAGATTTGACTAAGTATCTGAAGTAGTCTTTAACTCAGCAGGAACCTGCAACGTTTTACTTTGGATTCATCGGGTCAAGTACGATACCTCTCACAGCTTTGTCTATGAGCTCCTCACAGGCGTCGAAGTCTCCTTGCAGCACCAGCCGGTCGTGCAGGTGGGTAAGCATCGGGTGCTCCAGTGCTATCCGAGTCTTCTTCTGCAGTGACTCGAAGGCCTCTGTGTAGTTATGCTGTCGGAAGTGCTTGAGGCAAAGGCGGATGGCTTCCTGTTCTCTGTACTGCAGGGGCAAGGTGTTAGCCACGTGTTAAGCGCTGTTTACTCAAAGGTAACAACAGTCCCATGTGAACTTGAGTGACACTAAACAACACCAAAAGCTTTTCCAGTATTACTACCAAATGCTCGGTCAACTTTTTACTCTTTTACCTACTCTTTATCAAGTAAATCCTAATGTAATGTAATGTACAGCTGTTAAAAGATAATTAGGGGGGTTGAATTCACCATCAGACTTTTTTAGCAACATCACTGTGCTCCTAGATTTCAGCTGCTAACTTGGTTAGTACAATGTTGGAATGTAGGCAAATCCTATCAACATAATAAATTATGTTATGGATTTATCTTTTAACACAGCACTGGTGAATTTAAGATGTTTGGCTTTTCTGGTTAAATGGAAAAGAACTACTTTTATAGTAAGCAAATCAGGTATGATAACAAACATCTTTTGGTTTGATTAAAATAAATAAATAATAATTTTTAAAAAAGGTATTATATTTGCATCAGTAAAAAAGAAAATCTCAAAACCCAGACCTGCTATAATATCTTCTGTTAGAGCCAGAAACAGCTAGGTGTGGGACTGAAATGTCATTCCACTACAAAAAAGTATGAAGTCAGAAGATGGATGTTTGCATTTATCTTGCCTCAAGTTACCTAATCTTGGAAGGTGTAGAACAATATGACCTGGGGTCAAACTGCAATTTGTAATGATGTAAAGGAGTTCAGAATAAGTTCATCTTGATGAGCTGAATTTAAAAAGAAACATGGGACGACAAGTTAATGAATGTGCTACCATCTGTGGCTTTCATTTACACTCCCTGGATTGGTTGTAATTAAGCTAAGAAAAATCAAATCCAATGTTTTCAATCTGGTTTTATGAAAGAAAAAGTGTAGGCGTGATCATATCTTTAGCTGCCTTGCTTAAAGGTTAAAGGACTAGTTACAGATGTTAAGTTCTCCTGCCAGCTGGTTAATCCATCCAATTACAGATTCAGGCGTGCTGAAGCTTAAGTGTGGAACCCCCGGGCTACTGGCGGGTGCTTACCTTGCTGTACCAGTTAAGGCAGGGCTGCACCACATCAGGATCTTCAATACCGTGCAGCTCAATGTACCAGATGCTGAAATTAAAACTAGGACCCCAAGACATCAGAGGCACTGAGACACAGAGCAAAGAGAAAGAGGGAAACAGTGTAAAAATACTTTTTAAGACAGAAATGTTCATTATGTAGACCAACAGAAAGCACATTTCTCACCTATCTTGACAAATCTGCAGGGAAACATCTGCTCGTCAATCTTGTGCTTTAAGGTGAACGTTTCCTTGTTGTAGTCATTCTTAAGGCCACTGCGAGAGAAGGAAATAGAGAATAGAGATGATGCAGCTGTTTTACATATTACTTTGAGATGCCAACTTCATCCATATGCTTATCATCAAAATCTGGCAGTTAACCAAACTTCACTTCACTTGTCAGTTTGACAGCTGGCAGCTATGATCTGTCCTCTTCTTTATCAAACGGGCAGTCTGCTAATGTAGCAAAACTGGAGGATATAAGTGATCGGCCACTTTCCTACAATGATTGCAGGTATTTTAGTTTCCACGTGTAGAAAAAAGAAACAAAATATCAACATCTACTGTGCATGTGTACCTGTATGAGCAAAATATATTCTCTAAATAGCATCAGGTATCACCAAAGCTGGCAGATCAATGCAAACACTGCTTTTACACAGTACAGTTCTTCCAGGAATTTGTGATCTTCTAATCACAAGAATTAATGACACTGATACCTTAAGTCAGGGTATATCGATACCGACTACTCATCTGATACCTGGAATTGAAGCTGCGTTTCCACCAAGCAGTCCAGTTCAGTTCGTTACACCTTAGAAAGGTCATTTATGTGTGTCCATTGGCAAAAGTTGAGGATGGCACCAATAGAACCACCCTATTCTGCAGCATCTGTGCTAGGTTGAGCTAGAAACACTGCAGTTCATTGATTGGTCAACAGAATCATTCCCTCTGAGCTCTGAAGTAGCATTTCCCAAACTCTCCTGCAGCATTTTCTCAAACACAGCTTGTTGTAATAAACAGCCACACAGCGAGAAGAAACACCACGAAACATTCCCTGTCCTCCGCTGTGTTCTGGTGTTCCTTTGTTTACTGGGTCTTATTAGATATGTCACACTACTTCCAGACAGAGCGCATCATACTGTGAGAAAACACGCACACCAGAGGGGAAAACCTTTAGCGCCACAACATGTGCCCAAGAGCTAAAACGCTAACTAAACACTTGAACAACTGAACACATAAGATGTCCTGGGATTATTTTAGTACCCAGGTATACCAGAGAGGACAAAGTCAATATACATCGGTCTGAAGAGTCGCTGCGCCCACCCTGACTGAACAAATGTAACTGATAGTTAAAATGAATAAACTGTATTTAATGTGGATCAGTCACATCTAATCAATACCTCATCCATTTTCCGGCCTTAATCTGTAACTTCATGTGCAGTTATTTTAACAAGTTCGGCCTTTGTTTCCACTCTTCTCTGCCTGCTTTGGGGACACGATCGTGGATGTTACTAAATCCAAGTTTCAGGTACTCCATGATTGTGCAAGTACTCTGAAAGCTTTTAAGCGTTTCCAGTAGTGGACTACTGTTGCCAATATGTAGTGGGGCAGCACAACCAAAAGCTGCATGTCTATAAATTATCATCTTGTGTAGGAATTCTTTTTATTTTTTAAACTGTTCACTTTGCTTCCGTCGACCTCTTATTGTAGGTGGGGCCCTTCTATTCATTTTCTCAAACTGACCTTTAAAACGTGAAGGAAATTCAGTAATAACCACTTTCATATAATAATCCATCTCAGAACTTAACTCCACTCAGCTATTAAACATAAAAAGTATGTTTTAGTGACTTATATCCAAAATGTGAGCCAAACCTTACACAAGGATGTGTATCACCCCCAAAATCACAATTTCTCTCACAAGATTAACAAAAAATGCTGTATATGGCATCGCAATTTCAGCTGCCAAAAATCAGACAGCAATAATCCAAATCAAAACAAACAGCTGGTGTGGCATTAGCAGTGACATCTCACCTGGACAAAAGCTCTGTCATGTTCTCTTCACTCATCCCACCAAACACTTTAAACTTCTTCAAGTTGCAGACGTGAGTCTTCTCATACTTCCCAAAGGTGATGCTCTGAACAATTGCCGGCCGTTCTAATTTCAAGATTAAAAACTGCAGAAAAAGACATAAAAAAAGAAGGCAGAAGAGCAGAGTTATGATGCTATTAGTGTGTGTGGAGGACTGCAGGAAATTGCCTGTGGTTATGGCAGGCCAGCCACTGTGAAAAGATTTGCTCATCATCTAAATGACTACAGCAGGGTCAATCTACTGCACCAGGTAAGTGGCATTACACACAATCTATGAGCCGCATCCGCATGTCACAAGTGCTCTAACAAGCCAGGACACCTAATGACAAATCACCAGCGGGCATTAGGCCAGAACAAGTGGAGACCATAGGCCGGAACATTGATTAAATGTGCCACTGGAAAACAGGCATTTAACACACCCCAGGGACCAATGTTCTCACATCCACTCATAAAAGACAGACAGTCTGTCAATCCATGTCCTGAGCCTTTAGCAGCATTCATCTGGGATGAAACTTTAATAAACACAGATGTCACTCATGAGTCTTTTCCATATGAATTTCACTTTCAAGCTTTACAATCACTAAAAGATAAAAGCACTTCTACTGACTTCTGACTCGCCTGTCAGGCATTGATCTTGTTGTTCGCCCCAGTTTGTCAGGAGTCAACATGTGTTATTACAGCCTGATTCCAGGGGAAACATTCTGCCTGTAAAAGCCCAAATGTGGTGGCCTTTGGCACATAATGCAAGTATTCCATCACTGATCTTATTTATTGCATGTTTTAATGACTGCCTACCCAACTGTAAACATCCAGTGGATTATTAGAAAGGAGAATTGGGCTTCTTGTGCACACAGTCTATAAATAGCCAATAATGGCAATACAGTACATAATATTTAAAACCGCACCTATTTCTCACTTTCAGGAAACTTTTTAAGGCAAGGTACCTTTATTTATATAGCACATTTCAAAAAGAGGCAATACACAGTGCTTTACACAAAACAAGAAGAATAAAATCCGTTAATTACATTTTAAAATGAAATAAAATACAATTACAGTGCAGTACGAGCAGTATTAAGTTGTAAGTTGCCAATGTCACAAGAAAATAAAAGAGCATTAGAGAAACCATGAAGTCATGCAAAGGTACAGGAGAACAGCAGAGTTTTTAATTTTGATTTTAAAAGATGTTAAAGTCGGGGCACATCTGAGATCTAGAGGAAGTTGGTTCCATCTGTGTGCAGCATAATAGACAAAAGCGGCATGATCCTGTTTGGTTCTGACTCGAGGTACAACTAGCTGACCGCTTACTAAGGATCTATGGACCCTACTGGGTTTATACTCTTTAAGGAGATTAAATGAGTATACAGAAATATATGTTGGCCCAAGATTATTGAGTGATCATGCACCAGCAGCAGTACTTTGAAATGTATTCTACAAGTAATTTAATGTTTACTGTGCAGTCGTTAAGTTGCTGGATGTCCCCTGTCTGTGCAATCAATGCAATTCTTAATGTGTTTTGTAATACATTTCTTTGGTAATATTTGTCACACATTAAAAGACAACTCTCCACTCTATATAGCTGAGCACACACACATTCATACAGACAGATGTGTTTCTCCATCATCATGCTTGCATTGTTTGGAAGTGGAGGCTAACGAATCGCAACTTAACAAAACTATTTCATTAGAATAAAAAATGAATATAATGAGTAGTCGGCTGTTATGGAAAGCTCTGTATTACTGTACTAGTTTGATATGAATAACATGACATTATTGGCAGCTTTCCTACAAAGAAGAAGATCTATGAGTTCTTTACATAAATTATGACTGAATTTAGTTCCTGTGAACATGTCTCTTTATGTTTGTTTTTTTAGCAGAGATACAACTAGTTCTTTCCTGGATTCCGAACCAAGCACTCTTCCACTTTGGACAGTGATTTAAACTGAACTTCAGCCAAGTCCCCTCTCTTAGTAAAGTCCATAGTATCTTTGAGGCCTGGCTCTCATAGGGATTCAGTCTTGTTCAAGGTGACATGGTTTTCTGAAGCCAAAACCAATAAATTTTTGCCAACCATATCAGCTGTAATTCGTAGTTTGTTTAGGTCAGATTTAGACCTTGTACATTTAGGCCTGTACAAATCAAAGATGAGTAGGGTATATTCAGATGGTTATGTTGTTTTAAAAAAAAAAATTTTTTATTCTGCTTCTTCTATTAAGCGACAGACACCAAGAAACTGATGATGCCACATATTAGCTAAAAATACCTGAATGACTCAAGATTAATACCAATTAGGGCTGCAACTAATTATTCATTCATTCGTGTTTTTCTATTAAATGTGACAGAACAAAAAAGGTCTATGAAAATTTCTAAAACCCCAAAGTGACGTCTTCAAACTGCTTATTTTGGCAAACCAACCATCCATAACCCCAACATGGTCAGCTAACTATCATAAAAGACAAGAAAATACAGCTAATTGTCACAATTGGGAAGTTGGAACTAGGGAATGTTTGGCATTTCTGCTTGAATAATGACTGAAACGATTAATTTTCTGTAGATCAACTAATCAATCTGGTTTTTAAAATGTACCCTTGCCATACATTACAAACTTTCAGATATAACCTCAAAGTCTGCCTGCCACCGTGTTGCTGTAGTCGGTCAATGGCATGTGGGAACTGGCTGTGACTAAAGGATGTTGATAATAGATTGTAATGCCCACTGTCAATTCTCATGTCAAGCTCCACCTGGAACACTGACGTCAAGTGAAGACAGTTTGTGTAAACAGCAGTAGACCTACTTGTGGAGGATAGTTGCTCTCAGAAGACCACCTGGAAGACTGATCATTAGGTTTGTCCACCAAGATATTCCTAAAGAACACAGAAACACAGCAGACAACATAATATCAAAGTTATGACAGGAATCACAACTTACTACAGGGCAGTACAAACACGGGAGAGAATGTTCGGTGTGCATAAACTAGCTGGAAGGGTTAAGGAACAATATAACAATACCACTGCTTATGCAGCCCAGCTAGATTGTGCTAGCAGCTGATTGTTGTTGTTTGCTAGCCAACATTAACGTCAGCTATGCTAAAATGTGGCTTGTGTGCTAAAGCAGCAACAGGCCAAGGTGCTGTAACTATGCGTGACTTCAACATTTAGGATGGTTTATTTGTGTATGCCAGCCATAGAGTGTGACAGTTTGTTCTATAACATCAGTTCCAACTAGTCGGTTAAAAAAAAAGCTGATTAGCTGTTGTTGCTAAAGAAGGGCTCTGGTTATTTAACAGAAGCTAACTCTATAGTTGCCTACTTGAGCTGAGCTAACGTGGACGTTCGTTTTTTTTTTTTTTTTTACATATAAGGATACCGGACTGCGCATTGCTGAATCAAATGTAAAAATAAGATACTTTTTAAGCCACTGTAGTTGCTACGAATTTGTTGACCCAGTGTCAATACGAAGTATTAAAGGCTGTTCATACAAAACAAGCTCTTCTCAAAAGAAGAAACTGTAAAGTTGACAGCACCTAAAACGAAGGGCTAGCAAGAGAAACTCCTATCTACTGAATGATTAAAATTACATTGCGGAATAACTACACGTTCCAAATAAATATCTAAAGGTTGTTTTATCGAACATACAATTATCCACACACCACTGTTAACACAAATGCTTCATTGGATCATCAACAACATCACTGTCGGGCGACTACGTATAAAAATCAAACGCCCCTATCGCCGCTGACAAAGCTAAAGCTAGCAAGCTCGGATCGCAGACGAGCTAGGCCAGTCTGGCCGGCTGGAAGATACACTGGTGCAACGAGGCGAGAAAAGACCACCTGTAACCACAACACCAAATGCATACGCCGGGAAAACTAACGTTTGCATTACTCACTCAGGTAAATATGTAGACGAGTAAGAGCTCCATTTAAAAACGCTGAAAGTGAGGACTCTGCTCTCAGGAACGACAGCCATCTTGTTGCAGAAAATAACAAGCAGTGGGAGGCTAGCAAGGAGTGAGCAGTGACAGCCCTTAAAGAGACAGTACAGCCTGTTTGGCTTAGTTTGGACAAAACATGAAGTAGGCAATGTTAATTGCAAAGCCAGATTTTTCACGTCCATCATAATAAAACAGATGTTCACATTATCATATTATTTTCATATCATTAAGATATAAGCAATCTGTATGGAGCCAAAGCAGTGACCTTTACATTTGGCATCGAAAATGTGGCTTTAAATACAAAACTTGACCTTTATATTATTTACATTCTGATGTGTTTTTCAATGACAATGTCAAGTAACATGGAGAAAAAATCGAGACAATGTCATTGAAAAACACATCAGAATGTAAAAAATATCAAGTTCAGGTTTTGTTTTCAATGCCAAATAAAATTTTCAATGCCAAATGTAACGGTCACTGATCTGGCTCCATAAATCTGTTAGTACTTCAGAACTGAAAAGGTATTTCACCCATGATAACAATAAAACTGTATTACTTAAGCTACTGTTTACCCCCATGCACTGGGAATTATATGGTGCTTACTGCTTTGAAGTTACATTTGAAAAAAATAACAGTAATGTGTTAATGTCCAGATATTTAGGACCATCCACATTCACTGTGGCATGGCCAGGTTAACCTGCTTGGAGGCCCCATGGCAAAAATGAGCTGCTGGGCCCCTTGAAAGCAAAAAATATGGTAAAGAACTAAAGGTCTTAAAATTAGATGTGTATGTAGATAGCCTACCACGTATGTGCTAGATATCTTTAGACACACTATGTTTATCTTTAGAATGTACATACTTTACATTTGTATTCACAAAGGCATATCTGGTTAGGTGGCTAGCTGTGGTGTTAACAATGTGTATGCTGTGCTGTTTTGACCTGTGCAGTACTATTCCCTTATGACAACTCAAGGATTAATCAGTTGTACTATCCTGTCCTATCAAGTCCTGTCTTACCTTGATTTGTTTTTTCCTTGTCTTGTCATACAATTGATTTATAGATCATATGTACTGTATAGCCATTATTGGACTTTTTAAAAACACATCTGGGTGATCTCAGTGTTTCATCACACTGTCGAGTCATTGGTGGTTTACAGGGTAGATGAATCATCCAGTGAGTAATGTGAACGTAGCTTTATTCCAGTTAATTGGAACATAATTTACTAAAATTTATTGCAGTGCTAAACAAGACCCTTCCTCTTCCTCAATCCCTCGAACCCCACCTTCTTTACCCCACACTCTGCATGGAGGGATGTTAAAAAGTCATAGCAGTGCTTTGAGTTAAAAGCTAACATCAGCGTGCTAACAAGCTCACAATGACCCTGCTAACATTCTGATGCTAAGCGGTTTGTTTGCCATGCTCACCATTTTAGTTTAGCATGTTAGCATGCTAACATTTGCTAATTAGCACTCTGCACCAAAGTGGTGGACTCGCTGAAAGTGCCATCCATAGAGCTACGCCTCTAACATGGCAAAAAAAAAAAGTATTTTGATACTTTCATATTTAAGAGAAAATTAACAAAGTAAAGATCTTTCTTTTTTTTAAATCAAGCTTTCAAGATGGTTTTTTTTAACCAGCCTGTCTCAATATAGTCCCCTGTATAGTAATTTGCTTATTTATTTAACTTTGTGAATGAAATTCATAAGTCAACAAAAAGTCACAGATTATCATGATTTTCATTATCAGTTAGAGAACATTTACTGGCTTGCTTTTCTTTTACTTAATAAAATAAATCAAGTTGAGAAAGAAAGTTCATTCTTAACCTTGGAAACAGATGGAGAAATAATCCCATTACAAGGTGTGTTTAGTAGTTGTTCTAGAGCTTTTGTGATCTCCATAAGATATGATGGGAAGCCTCAGAACAGCTGCTAAACAGACCTTGTGGTGAGACTGAATTAAATTGTGGCTCATTTTACATTCATCACTTTGGGCTCTGATAACTAATATGTGATGGACATCTGTCACATTTGACATTTTTTAGACAAGGTTAATTAATTAAAATAAATTAACTGATAATGAAAATGTATTTAATCAATAATAATAATTAATATAAAATACAAGCATGTGATGGATGTCTGTTTTATGCCTTCTCAGTGGATTGGCAATACAAAAGGAGCAACTTTTGGTTGGCAGTGTCACACACAAGCAGATAGCACAAAAACAGTAGGTGGGGGGGAGCGGAGAGGTGTCTTTTGTTGGTGAGAGTTGTAATCCGCTCTAATTAAACCACAGGGGGTCAGCGAGCCTCACAGACTCCTGGACCTCTGGTATGTTCACACGGTCTTGACTGCCAGCGAGACCCTCTATCACACTCAGAAAAAAATCAAGTAAAATAGTATTGCATTATTTTCTGTATACATGTGTTTTCCGTATGACAGCTTAAATGAATCATTTGTATTATAAGTGGGCTCATTTGTTCTTCTTTATTTTAACATATGTTAACTCATTTTGGTCTAACATCCAGCTTTCAAACCCTGATAGTTCTTTCAAAAAAAATACCCACTGGGCTGAGTTAATTGCAGCTTCTCTTGTTTCAGGCATTTCAGGCGGTTGGGCAATTTACTGTGTTACTATCAAGAAAAGAACACAACATGATTTGTATTGGAAGCATCAGGATTCCAAAAGATTGTCAAAATGATGCTTTGGGGACACAACAATACATCAAATGACTTGTTAAAATAGAGATTAGTGGTGAAGAGTGTGGAAAGAGGAACAGTAACAACCTATTGCTTACCAGCATGTTAACGCCTTATATTGGATTTGATACTTTTGTAAAATTGCAGTGAAAGTGTTAGTTTTTGATGAATAATCTGCAAGTGGACCTCTTCCAGGCTTGATGACATGAAGGGAATGATAATGGTGTTCGGCACTTGGCAGAGCCTTGCTTCCATTTACTGCAAATGGAGGGGCACTGGTCAAGTTTCATTTGTATGGATGTAAACCCAGACACAGAGAATACAAGTCAGAATGGTTTTATTATTGAGTAACACTGGCAAGTGTCGCTACATCCCATAATGTAAATCTGATTGTGATTTTATTGTATATTGAAGTGTAGATTATAATTTAGTTTTAGTTATGCACACTGTACTGACCTTTATACAACCCTACATTTGGGCAACCAATACTAGTAGCAGCTGTAAGAATGGCAGTGCCGGTCTGGTTGGCCAGTCAATCTTCAGTCAGTCCAGCACTCACTTACTTTGTCTGTCTGCTGTTTGTTACTGGGCAGGTAGTGTACAATTGTTTTTTAGATGCTCACTAAAAACATAAACTCCTAATGGTAATATGAAAAGGACACTGTGGGAGAAAGCATTCCTTCAGCTTTAACATTAACATCCAATAGTTCTTAACATTTTAGGTATTAACTTGTAGATGTTTGCATAGGTATATAGATATACTCATAATAGCAGATTTAACCACAGTATTTTGTTCATTTAAGCCAGGTTAACCTGGTCATGACTGCAGCACATAGCTGCACATAACATATAGCACATACTGTCTGTGGACTGGGGGAAGAGCCTCGTGCCCGTCTGAGGTCAGCTGTGTTTCCCCGCAATGTTACTCACCCTGTGATGATGTCACATACAGCATGACCTCATTTTAAAAGAGAGAATTAGGCAACAAAGAGACATCATCAGCCTCATCTTCAACACCAGTACCACCGCTATTATCATCATGATCATCATCCTCATCACCACTAACACTTCCTTCATCATCATCACCATCACAACCACTGACAGTTCTCTTCATCATCATCATCGTTCTAGTGCGCATGCGCTTCTGTGCGTGCTGCCTTTTACGGTTGCTCCGCTCGTCTTACTTGCTCTTTTAAAGCTTTTTGTTATTTGACTTTGTACTTATGGTTTTTTTGTTTGGTTTTGACTTGTTTGTGTCGTGCCCTCCACAAAGAGAGGTTGGAGAGGTTTTTTAGTACTTCTGTTGCTCTGGAGGTACTTTCACTTGCAGTCAGCTGAGCG
>JAVQJD010027075.1:0-63029 GCA_036023655.1 Nannoperca australis | reverse complement strand
TATATATATATATATATATATATATATATATATATACATACACATACACACACACACACACACAGTATAGAGGAATACGGATTGTAGGTAGACAAACTGCCATTGAATTCTTTTAAACCTGCACTCTAATATATATATTCCTAAATCTTCATTATTATTATTATTATTATTAGTAGTAGTATTATTATTATTATTATTATTAAATCTTCATGCTTTGATTGCATGCACGTTTCCCGGCTGAAATTCCACTTTCTCAGTGTTTCCGGGTTTTATTACATGATGCTTTTCTTCTGATTCCCCAAATCTGTGTTTGGGGCTGATCGTGATTGAACTCAAACGTCTCTGCTTTCACTGTCAGCGTAAACATGTTCAGTTCCACTCTGCAGTGCTTGAGGGTGATGCACATAAATCAGCCGCAGGATTCGTGTGTAGTATAACATAAACTTAAATGGCAATTTTCCATGTTTTTTTTTTATTGTGGTCCTGTAGAGGGATTGTGGCAAGCATCCTGGTGTTCCTGTGTTTTGGAGTGACACAAGCCAAAGATGGGCCCTTCACCAGACCACATCCAGGTAAGAATAGCACATTCATCACAAAACCCAGTTTCATAGCAACATTTAGATCTGCTTTATGCAGTGTATCTCAGTCATATTTCAGTTTTTTTTATTGGCATGCATCTTGTGCAATGCCGGTTAAATTAAAAGAATCTGAGTAGGTCAAGCTCTTGCAGAGCTGTTTTCATTCTACTCTGAATTGTATCCAGAATATGTCAAAGTGACATTTGTTTGCCCTGTTACAAATTTCAGATTAGTGAGAAGGTTCAACAAACATGTTTACAAACTGAGACTGAAAAGACATCTTCCATTACGGTAACTGACAGGAACGATAAGCTGTTCGTATAGCATGCAATTTTCCGAAGAAGCCCAGGTGTTGAGTCTGACTTTGTACTGGCGCATTGATTGTGTCTTCATCTCTTTCCTGTGTAGAGAGGTAAGAGCACCTGAAAGCAGTCGCTACTAATTCAATCAATAAAAACATTTGAGAATCCCGTGTTGGCTTCCAATGGGAATTAAAGATCCTCTGAGTGCCTTGAATCAATAACCACAACGGATAGCTAAATGTAATTGTCAAAATAAAGGAGTATCTGAGTAAAGGAATAATTCTGTTGAAAGGAGGTGGTGTGTTTTCCTGGCATGGGTACGGTCCAGTCAGATCCCTTAGAGAACAAATAGAACACCAACAAACAAAGTCCACACTTGTTGTTGAAGTCTCTACTGGCTTAAATAGAATATCTAAAGATCCTAAAGTGCTCAGTGAATAGTTTAAACGTGAAAATGACACATAAATCTCCCATACTCTGACAACAAGTGACAACAGATTTGTTCCTTATGGTGTTATTTCTGCTTACATAGCTGCCAGACCACTGCCACCCCAATTTATTCACGACGCACTGTATCCACGAGATTGAGGCAAATTAACGTAACTAAACAACGGCCATTAAAGAAAGTTGGCATTGTACCGTGGCCACAGTGCACTCTCATTCCCAGCGTCAGTGGGGCTTGGGTAAATAGCTTGGAGCTTGTGTTAGCTGGTGGGTTTGAGGACCAGCTGCAAGGGAAAGGACAGAGGAAAAGTGACTAAACCACGTGTCGGGTATTATCCCTTACTCGCACACACCCAGGTTTTCCCATACACACTGAATTAGACAGCTGTTTGCGGTCTTCACAGGAGTGTGTTTTGTTTACAGACCTGTAAAGACTACTTTAGATACAGCCTGTGCAGCACAAGCACCGTGGCACTTGGATCGCTCTGTTATGAGTTTATGAGCTTCTGTGCTTGGGAGTTTTAGCTTGTTACTTGCTTTTGAGAAGAGGATCAGTGTCGGTACGGTGTATTTAAAGGTGTCATCAGCCTATTTATGCACTGATATATTGTACGCTGAACCACTTTTGGTGTCACTGAGTGCATTGGCCTAATTATGGCACCGTGTAGCGCTGCAACATGCTATAAAAGCGATGCTTCTATTTAAACAAGGCAGTTCTACAAAATAGTTTGCTATTGAAGTTTGTCGAAGACTTGTCTCTCGCACAACGTGTTCCCCACTAACTCCAGTTGGAAAGGAAGGAAGGAAGGAAGATAACAGGGTGTGGAGGTCACGTGGGCACACAAACTGAATGTTGCTGGTTGTTGGAGGCGTGAAGTGGCAGGGCAAGACTTTGGACTGCTGCTGTTGATTTACTCATGATTTTATTATGTGTGCGTGTGTGCATTCTCCGTGACCTGTTGAGCAGGCCAAGTAGGTTCAGTTGCTGCAGAGCAGCTAAAACTCTACATGTTTATATCCTGGGATAAGACCCACACAGCCTGCAACTCCTGGTGGATCACAGTCTGGGAGTGTCTCAGCATATGACATATAGTAACAATAACAACTGAATGTAACCCCTTTGTGGGGCATATATTACAAGGAGCTGCTACAAAAGCTTCAGGCTTTATCCACAGCTACTATTAGTCCTGACACGTGACTTAAAAAGGAAATCTACTTATGAAACAGAATTTTAATGGAAACCAGAACATCTTTTGCAATCCCTCTGACCAAACTGTATCCTTGGTAATAGAAAAAAACACAGAAATTGTGATATTAAAATCACCACATCTCAGAATCGAGACTTGACGTGCCACTAATACCCCTACACCCCAAGCAACATCCAATTGTTGGATGGATATTAAGAACATCAGTGACGAGACTAAATGTCAAAATCAGAGCAGGAACATAGACACAGCCTAACATAAAAATTCTTTAGGGATTGTGTGAATGAAACATGCTTGTGACTGAGGGAAGGAAGCAGCAGAACAATGGTGTAGTCAAGATTATCAGCAAGGTCTGTGTGACTAAGAGAGACCTGCTGGTTATCAACACAATTTCTATTGGGATTGTATAACAACAGAGAAGCTAAAACTGAAGGCACATTACCTCCCAGGTGTCATGATGTAACTCGCTCCAACTCTCACCATCACTCTCTCTCTTCTCCCTCTGTAGCTTACTGGCGGTTCTGGCTTTGTGTCACTGTCGTCTACGAGCTGTTCCTCATCTTCATCCTGTTCCAGGTTGGTGTGCTGATGATGTTGACGACGCCCCGGCGGGCTGAAAAACATTTCGTTGCCACGGGAGAAATCCACACAGCAATCACATGCACACACAAAGCACGTCGACTGCATCGCATGCTTGTCTTTCTCTGGTGTTTTACTGGACCGTTTTACTCCCCGCCCCATGAACGCGGCAGCAGAACTCCTTGTCTGACCAAACCGTCAACTTTCTGGACGTTCACGTTTAGATCTTGGATCGTGTAGTGCCCACCAACCAAAGCAAAGTAGCTACATGTTCAAGTACATTAAAGCAAACCAAAATCCAGGCCTAAACACTGGCCAAAATATAGGATTTTGTTGTTTGAATTCTGCTCTAATCTCTGCTACTTTTTTTTTTTTTACTGTGATCCTCCTGCATCTTGAACTCTGGAAGCCTCTGTGCGCTCTCCCAGTTTAATTAAAATGTCTTCTCACTAAGCCAGACCCTGTAAAACAGCAATAATTTACTGCTGGCAAATGGCGTCTTAATCAAGCCGGGACACTGTTCATTTGTTTGCCACCTGCCTTTTTTTACTCATGGAGTGAAAATTCAAATCATAATAATCAGTGGTGGAAAGTCATATTTCTGCATTCACCTTCAGTGTTTAAGGGAGAGTAAGTGCTGATCCCTTCTGCTCTCTTTAACTTCTCACTATCCAGACGGTGCATGACGGACGACAGTTCATGAAGTACATCGACCCCAAGCTCGGGGTCGCCCTCCCTGAGCGCGACTATGGAGGAAACTGCCTCATTTACGACCCGGGCAACACCACCGACCCCTTCCACAACATCTGGGTGAGACTTTTTTTATTTTACGACACCAATGCACCTGTTTTTTTTTATTTATTTTTTTTTATTTTCAGTTATGCAAGGTTTCACTGGTTTCATTGTGTCAACAGCTATGTCATTCTGTATAAAACATATTTTGAATATGCAATACCATACATGCTCCATGGGACAGACCTGAGATAACTTTATGATATGGCGCTATATAAATCAAATTGAATTGAATTGAATTGGTGTGTAACGGGCCATTCTGACTTGACCTGTCATTTGTATTGTGGTACTCTTGATCCAGACGACCCACATCTCAAATAGTGTGGCAGCCTAAACAAGTCTGTACGCAACCTTCTGCATTACTGTGAAATTAATAGAATCCTCTCTTTCCCTCTTCCTCTGTTTCTTTCCCTCATCCATTCACACCTCCCAGCCTTCGTTTTCTCTCTCTCTCTCACACACACACACACACACACACACACACACACACACACACAAACGCACAGTTTAGTGTGGCTGTGTGCTGGCTGGCTCCAGAGGCTCGTGTGTGGTGCAGATTAGAACCAGGCCTTTTTCCCCGCCCCCCCGTGGAGGCAGTCTGCTGCTGCTGCCTCCGTGACCCAGTCCCCATTTCTACTGCTGGCCTGGTTTTAGTCTCTGAGTGGGTCAATTCACCACATCCTCCAGCAAATTGCAGCCAATCTATGTGGAATAACCTTTTTAAAATACCCGAATTCTGACCAGATATTTAGAAATACGTTTTATTTCAAATAAAACAGGTGCAACATGCTGAATTACCAGGCAGGATGAACTGCAACGAATCTGACTAGTGTCTTCTCAATGAATCGATTGGTCTATAAATTGTCAGAAAATTGTGTTTATAATTTCTCGCAAGCCAAGGTATGTATATACACGCAGTCGTAGTTTTATTTGACCAAAATATCCGGAACTATCTAACATGACAAATAAAGAACCTCAAATAAAATCCTCACATTTGAGCATTTGTGCCTTAAAACACAACTAAATGATGAATTGATTATCAAGTGTAAGAAGGATATATAACACTGAGTCATATCAGAGACAATACAGTGTTCTGTCATGTTTTTACTTTGTCATTCGACCTTTGACAAAGTGACATGCAACAGAACTGAGCTTCTTTTCAAAGCTCAAAGTTTAGCTTTATAAAAATGTGCTATCTATTACATGGTGATGGTGTATTAGGTCTAAATTTAATTAAAAAAAGATTTAATTATGAGTAACTTCTTGTTAAATGAACACGTTTGGTTTGTCTCTGCAGGACAAGATGGATGGCTTTGTTCCAGCTCACTTCCTGGGATGGTATATCAAGGTAGGTACGGAGCAGGCTAAACATGACGGTTTGAAGAGAGAACTGTTATGTTAACAAAATAATTGTCCGTTTCTGCGTCATGAAAGCCAGTTGAGCACGTGAAATAAAAATGATGAAGCTCTTTTGCGGCAGTCAGACCTGCTGGCATGCTGGGAATGACAACAATCTCAGTTACCACAGATGACGCCCATTTAAAAAAGCAACAGATGTTCATAAAGATGACTCACTATGATTGCAAGCACCCAAATCATTGAGTACAAGTTCAGATGTTATATAAATATTATAAAAATAAAACCTGTAATTCATTTACAAATTAAGAATCGGGAAGTGGCAATTTCAGCTCATGATCTGATCACGGTTGCCTGATCACTTTAAAGATATCGGAGTCTTTTACTGTAACAGACTGACAACCAGGATCTTCAGCCTGCTGTTGGAAGAAACAAGCTCGGCAGCACCAGTGAAAAATGTTACGCTTCTTTCTTTAGCATCTCGCTGACCTTCTCCCACTCCACCCCATTCTTCTCCTCCCACTCACTCTCCCCTTTTTGCTCTCTTTTCCTCCTCAGACTCTGATGATTCGGGATTGGTGGATGTGCATGATAATCAGTGTCATGTTTGAGTTCCTGGAATACAGCCTGGAGCACCAGTTACCTAACTTCTCGGAGTGCTGGTGGGACCACGTACGTACAGATATCACTGCTCTGTTTACATGAGAATCAACAGGTGATGCCCTTAAGACAAATTAGATAACTAACTTAAAGGGATATGAAAAATGTATAAACATGAAGTTGACAAGTGAAGATAATGAGGACGAAAAGCAAAAGGTCAGTTGATTAAGAAAACACTTCTTTGCATACCATTTTAGAGAAACATCCAAATGAAACATTTCATCTGACGTAGAGTTTTTATTTTTATTTTGATGCACTTGCATTGAGGTTCACACTGGCCTACACTCACTGTGCTGAACTAACTAAATAGAATTTGGCATGTTCTCAGACTGACATTAGACATGAATATGCTGCAGTGCACGAACACCATCATTAGTCAATGAGACTCCAGGCGTGTTTGATCCAACGTGGCACCGTGAGAACAGCATGACTTGCAGTTGAACGGACTTATACAAACTGTAGTATAACCGTAGAAGTAAACAATAAAAACCATGGTTGCATGATAATAACTAACCTCATAAGCAGGTGCAACTCGCCAGCTGTTCGGCAGCGCACGGTAAACCCCTCACCACGTGCTGAATTTGCTCAAGGTTGCAAAGGCCCCTGTACTTGTGAAGTCTGCACTGCAGTGCCTGCTATAGGTTTAGTGTGGATCAGTGTCTTTAGTGACAGGAAGATTCTGATGCCAGCTGCTGCAGAATTGAAGCCGTTTCCTTTTTGCTCTTGAGATGTATTATAGCAAGGGGCCATTTGTTTGTATTAGAACCCAATATTATACCAAGAGGAAACTAGGCCGTCTAAGCAACACAAGTGATAATCAAGTAAACCCCATTAGAAATCAATTAAGCAACACAATAGAACAAATGTAAATTAAAAACAAGACACCCCCCCACACACACACACACACACACATTGATGTTTTGATTTCCTTCCGCCGGACAAGCGTTTTGTCACGTTTAAGGTGTGAGGAGCTGTACCAGGATTTTGATGTGAGGTTAAACGGCAGGTTTTGCCGTCCCATAGCTTGCAACAAAACTATTAGGATAGTCAGTCGAGCACAATCCGGACACACCCACACAGTCTAACAAAGTGTTTGTGTGGGAGCGTTACTTTTTTACCTTTTTATAAAATGATCATGTGCATCTCTCTCTAGTGGATCATGGATGTGTTGGTGTGTAACGGTCTGGGGATCTACTGTGGCATGAAGACCCTGGCCTGGTTGTCAATGAAGCCGTACCAGTGGCAGGGCCTGTGGAACATTCCTACATACAAGTACGACGTAACGCTGAAAAAACACTGAAAACAACTGCCTTTCTAAACAATGTGATTAAGCCAACAAATCAGAACTTTATTCTTATGGAATTTTTCAAATACATTTGTTTTTACTTCTCCACACTTACTGTCTCTATTGTCTGACTGATACAAGGTATAATGTTCACATTTAAAAAATATTGACTGGTTTTCTTCTTTGACCGTTGAAATATCATGAATTAGGGACCTGGTGCTTGGACATTATTACAACGTTAGAAAAGTATTTAATTGGATCTCTGCGATGTGCCTCCCAGGGGGAAGATAAAGCGTATAGCATTCCAGTTCACACCGTACAGCTGGGTGAAGTTCGAGTGGAAGCCTGCTTCGACAGTTCGCCGCTGGCTTGCTGTGTTGGGCATCATCTTTATGGTAAGAAATATCTTGTGTAATCTATACACTATAAGCTTTTTAAGACACCGCCTTGTGCTCAGGTTTTCCTGTAGCTATTTATCTACATGGATTATGTATTAATATATGTATTAATATATCAAAACATGATGCGCCACCACCCACAAATGTAGAAATACTTACATAATTGGTGAAGGGTATACGTGACGTCCTATTCTGTTATCTTCATTTTCTTATATTCTCAGTGCTCCTAAATTAAGCGCTTAAGTGTTTCATCTCCTCCCTTCCCAGTTCCTCCTGGCAGAGCTGAACACCTTCTACCTGAAGTTCGTGTTGTGGATGCCTCCCGAACACTACCTGGTGCTGCTCCGCCTGGTCTTCTTTGTCAACGTGGGAGGCGTAGCCATGAGGGAAATCTACGACTTCATGGACGACCCGTGAGTAGCAGCAACACCAGGAAGTCGGCCGGTGGGGAGTGCAGGTGTCGGGTGGGTTCGTGGGTCAATCACATGTACAAGTAGAGTGAGTAACACCGTACAGTGTCTGGAACACTGATTCCTAACGGGTGTTGCATCAGGAACTTGCTGGCATTCACACAGAATAGCTGTGATGTGCTAACGCTGTTATTCAAGTCTTTCAGTGTTAGGGTATTTAAAAAGGGTTTGCTGCCAACTTCTAAATGTCAGAAAGGATAGCGATGCTACATTCCCAAGCAGAACAAAATGAACAATAGGTAAATAAAGTTTTACAAAAAAACATAAAACATATTCTAAGAATACAGATAATTCCCATAAAGTGCTGGTTGTCTCTGAAGGCAGTTAAAACTCATAATTCCAGTTCAGTGCCAAGAGAGCAATCACAAAAGGCCCGTACATCGATGCCTGCATGCACGAGTGTGAGCTGCAGGTGAGGCTGTTGTTGGCAAACCCTCAGAGCAGCTGAGGGAGCAGGTGGTATTTACCTGTGCAAGCTTCTTATCACACCGGCCTGCGGAGAGCAAGCGTTTCTGCCTGTCTGACAAATACGCAAACACGACTGCACAACGTGTGACAATCGGCAACACTTTCTTTTTTGCAGTGGCGAGTGGCCGGCCAAACGATTTTTGTAGTGAAAAACTGCCCATTGCAACTTCCTACTACAACGAGCTACTACTCACTGCTACTCACTGCTACTAGTACTTATACACAACACCATGTGTCATTTTCCCCATCAGGAAGTTCCACAAGAAGCTCGGCCAGCAGGCGTGGCTGGTGGCGGCAATCACGGTGACCGAGTTCCTCATAGTGGTCAAGTACGACCCCAACACCATCATGCTGCCCATCCCCTTCTTCATCATGCAGTGCTGGTTTTTAGGAATCCTCCTCATCTTTACCTGGACCCTGTGGCGGTTCTTCATCCGGTAAGGAGTGCTCTGGGTTGCTGGACATCGGTCGTGGAATGCCTAAAAGAAATGATAAAAACGCTGGTGCGTTTAAATCATCAAGAATAAAGTTCATTAGTCCAGATTTAGATTTCACATGATGATTTGTGCAGATTAAAATAGCGTGTTTGTTGTATGATGGGGGAGGGAAAGAACAGGAGGTGCAGAGAAGAAGCGACTGAGCTAAAAATTGCTATTTTTCATAGGAACCTTTTAACACTCTTAAGACAAGAAGAGGTTCAGCTCGTCTGCCGCTCTGCTGCAGGCAGGTCTCACTGGGTTATGGAGTTTAATGACGCACAATAATCAGTTACATTTCACAAACATGGCTTTCTGTGCATGCGGCCCCATCCAAAGAGACTGTTTATCAATGGGCTTGAATTTGATTTCCTTTTTCCTCGTGACCTCATGCAGCGATTGTAATTTTGGTTGGATTCACCTGCTGTTGAGTAGTGTTCCTGTTACGTGTAGCAGTGCCCCAGCACGTTAAGCTTCTCGTCTCCCCCTCCCCCTTCTCCTTACCTCCCCCTTCCCAACTCCTTTCTGCTCATGCTCAGCAGTAATGCAGTAATGTCCATGCCCGGTGAGGTAGGTATAGGAGAAGGGGCATTCGCCCCGTTCACTCCCTCCAATCAGCAGTGTTGTCTTTTATTTCCTCTCTAATCCATCACTGTTTGGATCCATAATTATATTCAGGAGATCTTTGGGGTCCACTAGGCCACACACACGGATCCTCCTCCCGCATGGCACCTTTTTTTTTTTTGCTGTGGTGAATTTTATCATCTTCATTTTTAGCACCTCCCTTCACATTATTTTTATCCTCAGCTGCAGTCGGTTAAGTGACGCAGAAGACAGCCAGCTTGTGCCGACACTGTAGATGTGACAAAACCCAGAGGAACTGTTTGCACACTTCACGCACGCACACGCACGCACACGCACTATATGTGCGAGTCAGCATGCCCGGCTCTCGCGACTGAACTGCCCGTCATCAGAGAGCCAATCAGATCAGCGCTACCACTTCTCGTAGAGCACCTTCTCCGTCATACAGTACAAGTGCACCAAGGACACCAGACACTGAAGCATGCCATTTAACAGTGACTCCGACCTGGGTGGAATTGTATTTGCAAATAGTTTTAATGGTTAGTTTGGTTACAAATCGGTTCGCTTTGCACCAGAAGATAAGCTCCTATGGCACACGGCAGACATTTAGTCTCTCTGATCTAAGCTGCTGCTGCTGCAAAACCCAACTTGTTTGCCACTTCAAGTAGCTGAAAACAACCAGACACGGCCATTATAATCATCTGCGAATACAGTTTGACCCAGTAGCACAGGTCCAGGTGTGCCGTGTCCCTCTCCCTCATCTAACACACAGCAGTGGCATCAGCAGACCAAGGTGAGAGCCGGGGAAGTTCCCGAGGCTGATTTTTCTATTAACACTGTTTCTCCTTTCCTTTTGATCTCCCTCGCAGTGACATCACACTCCGTTACAAAGAGACCCGCCAGCGGAAGCACGAAGCCCCCGCGGAGAGGGACCGTCCTCTGGGCAACGGCAGCACAACAGCCCCGTCCGGGCGGAGCAAACTGAACGGCAGCTCCGAGACGCTGCGGCTGAGGAAGTCCTGAGAGGAGGGGGGGCGCCGGGCGGCAGACGCTGAAGGGGGGAAAGGACAAGGTTTGAGGAGGAGGAGGAGGAGAAAAAGGGAGTCGAATGAAGGAGAATCGAGACACGAGGAGGCAAACACATGGACGTGATGTGTAGAGGGATTTTTTGTGCCTACATGAACTAAGTAGTCGTTCAACAGGCGAGGGAAGGGGCAACTTTCATCCGGTGCATTGTCTAGTTATTGTCTTACTACAGGGACTTACCTCATTCTTTTTTCTTTTCTTTTAAAAAAAAAAACATATGGGGGATCATACACAAGGCAAAGATACACGTTATGTGTTATTTATACGTGACTGGATGTTGGGAGATGAGAGACAAACGAAAAATCAAAGATGGGCATTGTGGAGGAAGGGGGGGGGGGGTATGCGACCAGGGACGTTTATAGACTCTTGACCAATGATCGACAGAAGTTTTCATTTCCTCAGCTGCACTTTGAAACGCGTCTGCCGCTGTAAATACGCTTTGCTCCGTGTCGCATCAGGGCAAATGAGAGAGGGAGAGTATCTGGAGCAGTGGCGGGCTTCTGCAGAGGTGTTAGGTAGCTTCAGCGTCAGATGCCGCACTTAAAATGGATAAAAAATGAATTAAAATGACACTTCTCTTGCAGAAATCCCCATGCATTTTTTTGGGCAGTTTCGAGCGTTCTTTTTTTTGGGTTTGATCCCAGGCTCCCGATTCCTCCAGCACACGTGGGAGCTTTTTATTTTTACAGTTCAGGGTTGTCATTCCTGGAAGCACTGAGCCCTCGTGGTCCTTGAAACTGCTGCTGGGGGGGGGGGGGTGTCCTCCCTTAGGCTGACACAGAGGAGAAACTGGCCAAAGCCTTTTTCTCTCCTCTCAGGCTTTGTTCTTGAAAAGCACGTCAAGGTTAGTAAAGGAAAAAAAATCAAGGTGTACCATCCTCTAGGTATTAACTGCGGATGTTCTCCATGATGTGTTGGATATAGTTCTGAGAGTTTGCTTTTGCAGATGTTTTGTCATCACTATTGTTTGTTCTTTAGGGTAAATTGATTTAAGATCACTAGATTGCACTGGAGTTCCTTTTTTTTGTGTGCGAAACGAGGTGAATTGAGAAGTCTGCAGCACGTCCGTGACGTCACGCCGACGCCACGCTGCGCCGCCTTCTGACGGAGAGACGTCGGCTCACGCGGACGTTCTGCGTGTCCCTCCACCGCAGCAGAACCGCAGATGAGGCCGGACACACCGGAAGTCGTTTAATGTCATTCCTTTTATGCCATATTGCACATGCAACAAGCCAAAGCGGTTCCTGTTCATTTCAACCAAAGCAGAGACGCCATTCGTGTCTGCATCCAATTTTATTAGTGTTTTTTTTTACGTTCCAAGAGGGAATTGAAGCCTGGACGTCAGACCATTGAAACCAAATTTACTTGGGCAATAAAACTTTTAAAAAGTATGACACAAGCCGGAAACCTCAACTCCCTTATTTCCGCAACACCGAATGTCTCTCGCGTCTGAATATGTGGGATCATTTCAGGAGCTTTTGATTTCCCCCGTCGGCCGCAAATCAAATTTAGATTAAAGGTAGAGCTGTAAGGATTATAAGCTGACAGCAATCAAGTCGTTGTATCAGTGCATTTTAACATTTTTAGGGGTTTTTTTTCAAGCACAAATACCAAACATTTTTTGGGAGCAGCTTCTACAGCGTCTCTTGTCTCGTGTGATCTGAACTGAACGTCGTCGGTTTTTCGACTGCTGTGCAGAGAAAACGAGGAATCTGAACACCAACTATAAATTGTTTATCACATAATGGACATTTTTCACAACAGAACAATTAATCAATTAGTCAAGTAAATTATCGGTTAATCGATAATGACAAGATTGTTAGTTGTAGCCTTTGTTAGATGTAGATAATAATAATAATAATAATATAATGATGAAAAAAAAATCCAACTTGGTCAAACTGAAAACAACACTTGCGCTTTTGTCTGGTTGGATATTCGCTTTTCGTCTTTGTCCTGTCCGGGGTCTCGTAGCTGTCAGAGAGTCAGTTGTAGATTTCCTGTTGTGTCCCCGTGGCTACGTGCTGCATAGTTTATAACGTGTGAATCTAGCTCCAGATTCCCGTCGTACACCGGGCTGATGTTTAATGGCACTATAGTTACTTTTCTTTTTTTTTTTTCTCTCGTGAATGTAATCCTGCAGAATCTGCTGCTCACGTGAGAGGGTCCCGTCATCGTCGCCCATCACTTTATTATGCCATCAACACTAAACTCATTTCTGCAAGGCCCATTCTCGTGCTCAGGCTGTAACTGCTCTGCGTCTTTGGACCCTCTCTCTCTTTTAAATCTTTTTAAATGTTTGAGTGCAGAGATTGCTGTGCAAATTGAGTGGTTTTCTTAACTGGAGGCTGTTTAGACGGGGGGCTGGGGATTCGCCGCGTGCCCGTGTCCATGCCTCGGAAGATCGAAACCAACCCAAGTCACGAATTTGCACATCAGCTCTGAAATCGCAAAAACGGTGAATTAGGAAACGGAACATGCTTCAGTGTAGTTTCACTTGCAGCCACAGGGGGGCGGAAAAGACGCTCTCTTACTGTCTCTGCCCTGTGTTCAATGATCATTCACAACTTGCTGTAAAAGCCATTTTTCAACATGGTTTGTGTAAATGTGAAAATGTTAAAGGTCATACAAACTGAAATATGCTGCTGCACCACATCATTTTATAATGTTTTCAATAAAATCAACTGAAAACCTGAATCTGGGTCTGCTAGATTTCTAACAAATCCCATCGCGCTAAGAGTTAAACTTCTATTTCTTGCTGTTGTGTGAAAGGAGAATGACTCCGTGCAGACAAAGGCTTGGTTTGCAGATGCTTTATCCAAGCATGAGTTGGTTGGTATTGTCACCGCGCAGGCAAATGTTCCACCAATAAGACAAACAGGTCGGACAAGCAAATGAGATTGTTATAAAATCCTGGAACCGTGCACTCCACTTTCAACTTGAGAAGCAGGAAGGTAGCAGGGGGGGCCGAGGCTATAGAACAGGGTGGGCCTTTCTTCCTGCAGTGAGACACGCCTGAGAGAGCAGCTCCCTTTTTAACAAGGTTTAAAATCCTGATTTTAATTTTAGTGAAACTGTAGAGCGATGACATGTTTCTTTTAGCTCGTAGTATTAAATTAGGGATTAGTTAAAAATGTGTTATTTGTCAGGTTCTTCATGTTGTTTTTTGAGTGTGATGGTGGTGCTTTTGCCCCTCCCTGCCTGAGGGCGATGCTGCTCTCTCAGTCTGACCGGTGATTGGACGGGAGATTGACGGCGCCTACCTTTAAAATGGCACCTGCCCCGGCCGGCTGGACTCCTTCTCTTTGCCTTCCCCCTAGGCCGGGCATACAATGTACATACACAGTATAGAAAAGTCTATTATTTACTTTTACATTGCTTTCTTGTAAAGTTTCTTTTTGTACATTTATGTGCTTCTGTTAGTCTTTAAAACACACTTCTAGGAGCCAACCACTGTTTTTCCCAGACTCATTAGATTTGAGTGTTTTAATCAATTGAAGGGGCCATTTTTCAGGGTCTTTTTTTACTTGCGGGGCTTTCTGCTGTGTTAAAGGAGGTTCTGAGTCGTAGTGTAGCCACGTCTGCTTCATTGTGTGGTCTGAGTCACCTTAGCTTGCTGCAGGGTTCGTCAAAGGTCTTGAACCGTTGCGTTTTCAAGGGTAGGAATATGCTTGAATCGGAATAAACTTCTTGAAAAATGCTTGATTTTCAACATAATGTGGCGTTTCATGTACACAATATTTTATCACCATATTTTTTGTCTCCTGGCTTATAAAGGCTTCGACAGCCTGTGAATTGTTGGTTTAGGTACCTTGAAAGTGATTGGATTCTAGTCTTAAAAAGCAGTACAAACCCTGTTGCTGTGAGTAGGTACATGAGTGGTTTAGAACAGTTTGCATTGGGTTAGAATTGGTTTGTGTGAAGTGCAGTTTACAGTTTCTTTGCTGGTTCATTCTTTTTGAAGAAGAGAAGTCTTTTAAAATAAAATAAAATGTATATTTTTGATCCAGCAGTCTCTGGCTCCAGTTCTTTCTGGGTCGCGTGGATTGAGTATCACCTTGTCACATATATGGAGATTAAGATTTCCAATAAACGAATGAAGAATACATATTTACTTGGAAATCAACTGTTTTTAAACTCTGCACAGCCGACTAAGTTAACTTTCTATTTTACCTTATTATAACCAGATTATAGTTATTTTCAGCAAAACATTCAAGATTTTAGGAAATAACTTCTCCATTGAAAAAGTGTTACCCAAGTACAGACCATTTACTTTTGGGTAGATGTTGAAGTGAAGTGTCTGACACATGAAACAAGCTATTTATGACAATGTATCCAATGAGGAGCACGTTCAACTCAGGATTTTTTGCAGTTAACAAGTAACTTCTCCTTTATTGCATAGTTTCATTCATCCTTCACCAGATTTTCCTACTACAGGTCCCTTTACAAAACACATACAATCGATTAGAAACAACTTGCATAGCTCAGTAAACTGCAATAAGCCCCAGGAAAGAAAACACAGCTCACCGTGTGACTGCGATGCATTTAATTCCAGGGGGTTTATTATAATATAAATACTGTAGTTCTCGCACATCTCTGCTTATATAGTGCAATAATCGGTACAGTTTTTACAAAAACTCTTTCTGGACTCCCTGAAGCAGCTGGAGTGTATTTAAAAATCACCCCTAAAAGCGTTACACAAAGCAGCGTATTAAAAGTACTCGGAGCTTTGAGCATAAAAATGCATAGTGAAGTACAAAGGGGAGTAAAAGATGATGTCACAATCAAAAACCTTTTGTGCTCTAGAAAAAGGCACGGAATCTTTTTTTTCGGCCTGAGATCTTTCACTGAAAACGTCCCACGGCCACTTTGGTTTAAGGTTAAAGAGATCAGCCTAGCGAGCTGGATGATACTGGTGATTTTAGGGTAAAAAAGAAAGAAAGAAAGATAGAAAGGCACAACCACGATTGTTTTCAAAATCAAAGTGGAATCAGATCTAAAATGTGCAAAACAGTGTCAATGTGCCTCCGTCTCATCCAACACAGTGACAGGGATGTTTAGATCTCTCAATCAAAGCTAAAAAAAACTAAACAAAACACACATTAATTGAACAATTCTGCATTGAATATAAACCATATATTTTACCACATAAAACTGGTACTAAAAGACACAATTCATATGCACCAGTAACTAAGAAATTCGTTTTTCAGTAACTAGCAGGGAGCTGGTTAGCGACGAGTTTGCAATCCAATAGCTGCCTGTTTTCAGGGTCAAAAGAGACTCATTGGGAGCGCGTTGGTTTACCGTTTACTGCGCGTGTCGCATGATGTTGCTGGTTGGAGTTCAGCCAGTGACCTTGCAGCTCATATTTCCTTCACCCCGTTTCCAATAAAGGCAAAAAATACACACACAAAAAATATTTTAAAAAAAAGAAACTCACCAACTTAGAAAATATTCTACCTGGAATATATTCTACACGATAAAAAATAGCCTTTGTTCATATTTCTATGATCTGACCAGTTTGAAGCCTTGACCGGTGTCCAGTATCGCTGGCGGACACCAGTTGAGTTTGAGTCTTCTGAGACATCGCAGGCACACGCTGCAGAGCCACAGCAGGTTCAGACCGCCGCACCACTGAGCCAACTGGACCACCGGGTAGGTCACTCGAGGGAAGTACACGCTCCAGTGGTTGGTGACGTCACTTCCCGACGGCAGGTGCAGCGTGTAGTCGCTCCAGTGTTTGGAGACGCCGTAGTCGGCAGAGACCGCCCTGCCCCTCTCAGACCACTGGATGCCGCTGTTTGGGTTGCAGTTGTATTCCACCCACTCGGAAGTGAAGTCCCCGAGCTGCGGGCGGTGCCGCAGCTCCACGTCCGTCATGCGAGCGTACGCGGCTTCCTGCAAGGCTCCCTGCACGGCCACGTGCAGGCCCTCCACCTTCCTCACCTCATCCACCCACGGCAGCGAGTTTTCACTGTCGAGCACCAGGATGAGGCGGGAACAGAAGCTGCCGTTCTTCTCGCTCCACCACTCCAGGATCTGGCCCAGACGGAGAGTGTCTCCACCTGATGGTGAACACAGAGACCAGCTGGTTAAAGGTCGCACAGAAACAAAACTACGCACGATTCACAGATTAGTCACAGTTCTCATCCCTCTTTAACAAACCTCACCTAACATTCATTTGGGATTTACGGGATGTATTGAAGGTTTTCTCACACCCTTTAACAGACAGGTCATTAGTTTGGGTTTATTTCATTTGTGACCAAGTTTCCTCTGGTCTAAATAATGCTTGAGGAACCTGGAAATTCATTCATTTGGAGTAATAAATAAAACAATATTATGATGCTAAATGCAAAATGCTGTGGAAAATAAACTTTTGATGCACAGAAAAAAACACTAAGAATGAAAAGCAATAATATTGCACCTTTTCCAGCCAAAATGATGATACAATTAATTCTGCAGCCTAACTTCTGATTATATTACCAGTCAAATGGTCAATGACTCAACCCTTACTAATCATTACTGCTTCAACTTAATGCCCGCTCACCTGCGAGTGCCCACTCTCCGGAGCGGTGACTGTGGCCGCTGTAGAAGATCACGTAGGTGTCGTGGCGAGGCCCGTCCGCTGTGCGGAGCTCCAGGAAGGCTCTGATCTTGGCCTGCAGGGCCTCCAGGGTCACGCCGCTGGTGGAGTAGTCGCAGCCGAAGGTCTCGATGAGGTGATGGGCGAAGAAGCGCTGTGCGTTGTTCAGAATGCCCGTCGAGCGCAGGTTCAGCTCCTGCACCTGGTCTGGAGGCAGCAGCAGGGGCTGACCGTCCGGGCTGCACGCCGCACCGGTTCGGGAAGAAAAACAGCACAAAACGTTCAGCGCAGGGTGTCTGAAGAGTCAAAGACGACTGGGAACACACCGAGTCCAGCTGCCTTTGACTTACACTCCTTGGCAGGGTAATATCTGCCTGCTGACAAAATGATAGATCTTATGTTCAACTTAAATCACACTGTGCAAGTAACAGCACTGTCGTGTGGCATGATGCACTTCACTCTGAGGAACAAGACACTAAATATTGATTTAAAGCCGACGACGGTTACCTCTCACGTCGGTTTTTATTTATTTATGGATTGATTAATACTCTGGTAGGGCCATACGCTACCTGCAGTAGTTGGTGGGGATGACCAGTGCGTAGCCAACGCAGGTTCCTCCCAGGCTGCTCCCGAGCTCGTGGAAAAGCCCGTGGAACAGAGACTCCAGGGGCAGGACGAGCAGAAACGTGCTCACGAAGATGCTGCTGGAGGCCTGCGGAGCACACACAGCGGGAGTCTGTCCGTTACCGGCTCACTGACAAGAAGCGTGACGTGCGAGGGAAAACAAAGTCACGTGAATCTGCACGCGATTCTGAAATATTTTAGCAAAATATTATGAAATCATTTAGTGGAGAATAAGAACATTGCTCCTCAAAACTCGAGTTTTCTCACGGTGAAATACATGAAATGTGGGGTAGGAGGAAATATGTAAGAGTTTATATTGTATCATTAAAGTTTGGGGCCTCAAAGGCACATTCTCAAACTGTCCCATAGTGCAAATCTGAGGGGTCGCCAGAGATTAACAGAAGAGGGAAGCAGGAAAACTATTTCTGCCATATAAAAACTTTTATTCTTATGAATTCGTGGACAATCAAAGACAATGTTTCGACCACAACTGGGCTTCTGCAGGTCACCTGAAGCACAAGCGGTTGTTGTCGAAATACCGCCACGTCCATGTTGAATGAAAAAGCTGAGAACTGGGTAGAATGTATCCCTAACGTTGTCATTCTGTTTTTGTGCTCACAGAGCCGGGTGATGTCCAGTTGATCTCCTGTGGTGCCTGTGTGTTGTCCGGCTGCACCTACCTGCCAACAAAGAACAGCAACAGCGACCGTTGACACCAGCGTGAAGAGCACCAGGCGCTCGGAGATGAGGCAGAAGTGTCTCACGCCCTTTGAGGCCATAACCTTGTCCAGGCCGCCGACACCTGAGCCCTGGGACAAGCACACCCTCTGGCAGTCGCTGAGCTTGGTGTGAAAGCCCCACACTGTGATGACAAACACCACGTGGCAGATGGCCCAGAAGAGCGCACAGACCACAAAGCTTGGGATCGTCAGGTACCACTGGTCCAGGTCCGTCAGCTTCTGACACGCCAGAATAATAAAGGTCACCTCCACCGCCAGCAGAGGCAGCAGGGACAGCCGGCGCCACAGGCCCCGCCACACCAGGAAGGGCTGCCAGCGCTCGGTCACGGAGAGACCGCTGAAGTAGACGTCCAGCAGAGGGTCGCAGACGAGCTGGCTGAAGAAGCAGGCGAGGGCGAACGGGTTGACGGTGATGTTCAGGGACTTGAAGAACAGCGCGGCGGCGATGACGGCGAAGCAGACCACGTTGGGAAGAGCCAGGAGAGCCTTCATCCGGAGGGCAACCATGACCGTGGCCAGCGCCACCACCAGCACCGTCACGCTCAACGACTTCTGGATGAGCAGCGCCGTGCTGGCGGCGGCGAAGCCCGCCAGCTCCAGCCGCTCCGCCGAGGTGAGGAAGGCAGGGCGGTACCTGGTGCATCCCAACAGTCTCTCCAGCAGCGCCCACAGCGTCCTCAGAGCCACGCTGACCAGCAGCAGGTAGTTGGCCGCCTGCTCCTTCACCTCGCTCTCCAGGGCGGGGCTGTTCAGGAAACACTGCAGCCCCAGCAAGAAGCCGAACCACAGGTGGAGGAGACCGAGGCTGACCCTCTCCATGTTGAAGTAGTAGTACACTACACTTGCTATCCCGAGGACAACCAGAGCCAACACGAAAATGACAAGAAGAGTGGACTCCGCGGTCTTCTCCCACCGGACGTAGAGCCCCAAACACAGGGCGACCAGCAGGTTGAGGCCGGACAGGTAGCCCAACCACCGGACAGACGACCACATGCTCACCTCTCCGTTGACCTCCTCCAGCCGGGTCATAGCTGCGTGAAGGCAGTGGCTGACACAGTAGCGTAGAAAACGACACATTTTGAAATAAAAGACTAACCGTGCGAAGCCAAAAACGGACACTTTAGAGGAGTTGCAGTCGGTTTACTGTCCGTTATGACATTTGAAATCCCGCGACACCACAACTAACTTTAGCTAGGTAACTTGTTGAAAGTGGCTAGCTTTACCATTAGCTACTAGCAATGCATCTTTGCACCGGTCAACGTTAGCACGCACAAACGTTTAAACGTTCATCTTCATCTGATGTCTGTCGAGTTTTTAAATGATCCAAGACTGAGCGCCCTGAAACCAGCTGCCAATAGTTTGAAAGACATATCGGTTCAAAAAGTTTAGCACGTCAAAAGTTTTGAGTCAGATGACAGGCGCCATGACGCTGACTTCGACTACGGCAAGTGCTCAGAGTCAAAATTGTTCCACAACGGTGAAAGGGCGAATCCGTTTTTTTTAATCCAGAAATGTTTAATAAAATAGTGAAAATATATTTTTTAAGAGCCAAGAATTAACTTTTACACTAAAGAATGGGTTTTAACCGGAAGAATACTAAGGGCATGAATTCAAGCCTTGCCACAGCAACCCTACTTTTCTAAGAAAAAAGTAAATCTCTTAATATTGTCTATTGATATCAGTATTTCTTCACATTTTAATCATACCGTATTGATTTACTTTTAGCTTCTTTTCTCAGCCTTAAGGTTGTGTAAGGTAGGTTTATTGGATACTACAGTTTGCTTGTAAAGCATAAACTTAATACAGACATGGCCTCAGTGTCAAAATGGCCTTAAAGATTGTCTGTGTATCAAAAGATGTGTCAATCAATGACCCACTCCTCTCCTGCATAAGCAGTGCACAGAGCAGTTATTTTATATTCACAAGTAAAAAAAAAAAAAGTACAATACACAAAAAAAACACAGACACTTTACGTTTACATTCATTTATAAAAGAGAAATACAACCATACTACAAGCACACATTGTTCTGCATTGTTGAAAACGTTGATAATGTAGATGAACCATCTCATGCAAATGGGCCAAAAGAAACACTGGAAGACAAATGCACCAATTCATCACAAAACACACTTCTTCAGAGTCTGTCTGGTACTGTGAAATGGTTTTTTCCCCGTGAAAACAGATGAGATATCAGCAGAGAAATGTGCATTAACTGGAAAATGATATGGGAAGGGCAACAACACACTGCATTACGTCAACACTGGGAATGTTTCTTGTTATCCATTAACGATTGGAGACCATTTATATGTACTGTTTGGCCAAAAGAAGCTTGATATCTTTTTGTTAAAAAAAAAAAAAAAAAGTAGGTATGAGTTGCATTTTCTCCAGGGGCATGAAAGTCTGCTTGCAACACACAGTAAATGTGAACAAAGAAGGCACCTTAGACTTACTGGTATTATCTCATGGGCCCATCATACTGGTTGTAAAACCCCTCTAAAGTCATCATAGGAAAATAATTATATTTTGTGACACCCTTTGGGATCAATGATAAAGTGCCACAGACAAAAAACACATCAAGGTAAATTCATTCCTCCATTCACACCGACAAACCCAACCGCAGCCACACACGTCGCCTGTTCAGGGACAGGCACGAACACACGCCAACATTTCACCTGGTAGTGTCTTTAGCTAAAAACCTCCCCCCTCCCTCCCTCCCCCCCAGTAGGATACAGTATCTTCAGATCTGGCCTCCCTTGCTATTGCTAAAATCTACAGTTTCTCACCTGTTTTTCAGAGGTTCTGTATCACAAAACAGTCAATGAGTGCAAATCTCTCTCTGTCGAGGTGAATTTCCTGACTGTGAGCAGCTCAGATCTGGATCTTTTTGAAGGCAGAGTACTTGTACCTGTATTTTCACGTTAAAAGTTACAAAATTGTGACAAAGGATACTGGTGCTGTAAAGCCCATTTGATATGGGGTCACTGACTTGCAGTGTTGTACTATTCCTCTGCTTGAGAAAAAAAAAATAAAATGTATTGGGAGATCTAACAGGATATTATTCGGTATTAATATTTGTGGAGGACAAAGAGAAGAGGAAAAGAAGTGTAATACCTACTCTGAAACACTAGTACCTTGTTACACAATGAGTAAACACAGTTACAGTTTCACATTAGTAAACCTAGTAATACTCCTACCGTATGTTTCTGAAAATGTTTAAAATGCTACAAATACCACTTTCTTGTAAAATATACACAAATCATTCAGAGGATGCCAAGTTAAAATTGTATTGCCACACTTAACACTGGACAACACCAATGTTTTGACTGTTGAGAATTCAATTCAAAACAATGAATTTCTTTTTTTTTGTATTGGAAAACTAAATGCACAACTAGAATTTTCAGAAAGTCTATAGCTGCATGACTGTGACATAAGCAAGCGTACCGGTCCAGTCGTTCCATCACAGACTCTCCAGTGCAATCATCCTCCTGTCAGACTGCTTGGGTATTTGCTGTATTTGCCTTTTGCACTAAGCAGCCTGCCACAATAGCTTATTCAAAACAGAGAGACCGAGTACATAATAGACAAGCTGACTTTTGTTATCGAGAGCTGGTTGGAAGATGGGTGGGAATCAAGGAGCAGGGAGTTTAGATATCTGAAGGGCATTCACTTTACAACTCTTAAAAAAAAAAAACAACGTAGGTATTTATCAAAATATATCCATCTTAGTGTGTGCGTGTGCATGTGTATATGTGTGCGTGTATGTGTGTGTACTCTCAGGGGAGTGTGGATATGAGAAAATAATCTGTAAACGTCGGTCTTTCACACTGTGCAAACTGCATTGTTTTGACGACAGGGAGGAGAAGTGGGAGAAGAATGCAGCAGGTTAAATTTGGCAGCGCAGCAGTCGAAGGGGAGGTGGCAGTTATGTAGAGAAAAAGGAAGGAGGGGGAGGGGGGGGGGGCTGGTTTAGCCTAGCTCTGAAGCAGGATGGGGTCTTCTAGCTCATAGAAGCCAGGCACTGAGCTGCTCTGGCTGTCCCCAGAATCGGAATCGTAGGGCGTGTCAGGTAGCTCCGTGAAGCCCCAAGCCAGCTGGTCATCCTCAAAGTCGGAGCGCACCTGCACGGGCACGTCGGCGCACTCCTCCTCCTCGTTGGAGTGGAAGTCCTGAGGGATGTAGAGCATCTCAGGGTAGTTGCGTGACACCAGGTCGCTGGTGGTGGCCAGACACACCTTACGGAAGGCGATGAGATGCATGTGGGAGTACTTGACGTATTTGTAGCGCTTGAAGCCCAGCGACTCCACCGCGACGCGCCAGCTGCGCATCATGAGGGCGTGGCGGTTTTGATGAGACGAGTCGGGTGTGATGATGAGCAGCAGGCCGTGCAGCTCCAGCAGCTCGTGGGCCTTCTTGCAGCAGATCCAGCGCTGGTATGGTGAGGGGAAGTAGGACAGGAGCAGGGAGAAGACCACCACGTGGAAAAGCTGGGCGGGCAGAGTGTCGATGGGGTTGTGGAGCTGGCGGAGGAAGGCCTCTACCGCGTCGCCTGCCAGCTGGAGAGGCTGTTGGAGCTGAAGGTTGAGGAAGTCGCACTTGTACACACTCTGAAGGACAGAAAACAGGCAGAAAATCAGCACTTTCAAATGTAATCTCAACAGTCCTTGTCATTCAACCTATGCAGTTTCTCTTCATGCAGCTGCAAGGCGCTTTTTGTTCTGCTTTCTGCAGAATTTGTTGACACAGTCTGTCTAACCGCAAAACTGATACCCCTGCATGAGTCATTTCTGGTGTTGCTTTTGCTCTGTAATGCCAGCGCCGAGCGGCCAGACAGGAGAACCCATGTGCATTTTCTTGGTGTCAACAGGGATTTAAAACATGTTTTCATCAACATAAAGTGAGCAGAATGAAGACGCACTCGTACCTCAACTGCAGGCACTATGTCAATACCAACTGTAAGGAATTCATCAAACTTCAAGAAAGGGTTGAAGCAGCTTCCCACGTCAAGAAGGCGCATCTTCCCCAGCTGAGAGATTGAACTACAACACAAATGGGGAAGAAGTGCCAATGTCAGAAGTTTACTGACAAACCAACATGTTAAAGAGAAGCATGAGAAAAACAAACATTTCATAATTAGCTACAACAGTATAATAACTAGCAACACTGTTATATATATAGATATAGTAATAATATATATCCAAATGTTTTCTACAACCAGTAGAAATGGTTCTCAAAATGATGCCACTTACTGTTACAGAAGTGTGCGGTTACTTTCACAGTGCATAGTAATGCAGACACTCGCATGACATAATAAGTGTTTAAAAAAACAGAAATGGAAGCTATAAAAAGAGCGAGGTAAAAATCGTGAGTTGGGAGTTTTTGTCCCACTAGCATCAGAATGTTGCAACACTCAAACATTTTATTCCTAAACAACGATGCTGGTTTTTGATGCTACCTTACTGAGCTTGGGATGACTTTCAGGTCAAACTTACATTCTATTCCTTAGTGACGAGGCTCTAATAATAGCAAAAATCATAAATAAAAATAGGCAAAAACAGCAAATCTTTTCTTTTTTTGTGTGTTTAATTCCTACTCTATCATTTTATATCAACACAGTAAAGTATTTGGATTTCTTGTATACTAACTGTATATGGTGCATACTTTATGCAGTTACTATGTAGGATGGAACTGGGTCACAGATTCTATGGCAGAAGAAGTTCTTACTCCACCTTACCTGGGGATGGTGCTGTACGGCTGGGCACTTACAGGTGCTGCAGTCAGACCGGTGGCAAGCATGGCACTTTTCTCATCCTTCTCTAACATTCTTTTCATCCCGCCGTCCAAAAAATACTCTTGACAGACACTGTGGAAGCGGAATCAAAACACTGCTAAAACTTTACTTTCAAAGTGCCGCCGACGTGCCGCAGAAGCACATCCTATGGGTTTTAGATGAGTCAGACTTCACTGTCATGAGGTGTAAAACTGCAGCTGAAAGACGCCTGAAGACGTTTGAAGCCGGTCGTACCTGCGACACCATTCGATGCGTCCCTCTCCTTCGCAGTTTTTGGTCCAGTGGTTGTCGGCGAGATTCTTCATGGCGAGGGCGTACTCGCTCAGCGTCTGCTCATCCTCGCAGTGCTCGCGCCAGATCTTGTCGAAGTCGCCCACTGAGGAGATAAAAAAAACCCAACATAAAATCAGGACAGGACTAACAAATAAAAAGCAACACAAAAAGTAAATCACAGACTTCAAGGAATCAATTGAGACTTTCAAAATCAGCTTAAGCTCCTGGCATCATCATGCTGAACTCCTTTATTTCCTCTGACACATCTCTCCACAGCAAGTAGCAAACATTCACAACCTACTTGCCAACTTTGGTCCCCCCCTTCAGCACCAAAACATGACAGTCCTCCTTTGGAAAAACCTGCTAAAAAAAGCTCAGGCCGCATTTACTACATGATCACTCGCCTCTGCCAGGGCAGAAAGTGGAACCGTTTCTCTAGAAATCATCCCCAAAATGGCCATTTCACTGTTATTATAATGTCCACAAAAGAAAATTCCCTACAGCAAATGTTTACAGTTACTCTAAAGTTTACAGCCTGTACAACAGGCAAACACACCGATAAGGGAGAAATCCCATGACCACAAGGGGGAAAAAGTCTCCATCAGATTTGCAGAAATGAAAGGACAACAAGAGGAGTGGTGGTAAACAGCAGCACTCTGGAAGCATGACCACTGTGATTCAATGCCAAGCCTACCAGATCATGCTTTACTTATTAACCAATCATGAGGTCTGCTAGCGGGACGACTCCTCTGTGCTGCTCTAGCCTCCAAAACAACCAGCTAGTCTCTCTCCCTCCCAATGTTTCCTTACTGAATGTGATTTATTCCAAACATGACTTGATCTCGCGTCATTTTAAAAACACTATATCATGGTTATGTCTTTTTTTGCGTTGCTTACTACAGCACAAGACTGACCACCCGCCCGCAAACTCAAATAAACTGTTGGTTGTTGTTCTGCTACAATTGCAAGATGATGAATTTGCCTTTTGGTGTTCCCCTCCTACAAGCAGGAGTATGCGTTTCCTCATAAAGAGAAAAAGAGAGAGAGAGAACATCAACAACAGTTCAAAGCCTGTGGGTGGGTAGGGACTGTAGCAAGTTTTTAAATCCAGGGCACTTCTGCGTTGCTGGCAGGCACTTTCCACTACAAACAGTCTTCAGCATCAGGCTGAAATAAACCCCTCTGTCACTGCTGTTAAGTGAAATGTCAGTTTCTTCTTGGAGCAATGACAACGTTGAGCGCAGTATGACTGACGCTCAGATGTCATACGCCAGTGTGCTGTTTCGTCAAAGGGTTTTTCCCAAACTTCCCATTTTACATCATGTTCTTATCGATTCAGACTCACAATAGGACAGAAGCACCACCCCCAACAGTTCAAAGCCTGGCGCACCTTTTGTAGCTTTTAAAAGATCCATTAGCTCAAAAACACGAGAGAATAAAACTGCATTTAGGCTAGTTTTGCATTTTTTGGCCATGCTAATTTCATTTAGTAAGTCAAGGCGATGGAGAGCAACAACTCAGGTGAACATTTTGTCAGAGAAATCCCAGTGTCAAAGATACAACATAGTCTTCTCCCACTAATTGCTAACTCTTTTTTTTTTTTACATTAGCGGAGGAGTAATATCTAAAATGTCAGTGTGGGCCAAAATGTTATTTATGAGCAATAAATGGGGAATGGTTTTCTAAAAAGTAGAAGTAAAAGTGTCAAAGATGACTTTCTAGGACATTAGCGATTAATTTACCTTCTCTAAAACACGTGCAAACTCTTCACTAACAGCAGCAGTAGGTCAACCAAAAAAAGTACTACTTTTACAAGCCTACTGTTGCAGTTATACACAGGCTGCAAAACCATTAATACCTCTGGCTGGATTTGGCCATTGTGGTCAATGTTCTGAAACAATGAGCAAGATTGATGCTTTATTGATTTACAGGATTATGCACCAATATTAAGTACCTTGATTTTGTTTTATTTGTTTTGTCTTGGAATTTAATTAACTCGATTGGACAAACTGATATTCCATACATACATATGATCAGCTCCTGAGTTTAGATCCACTGACAGAAGCTCCAGCCTCAAACAAACTGTTTGTTGTAAAATCTGCATCAGTAGATCTGTGGGGGACTTTATGACAAAATCTGATTCAAGCAATATTCACTTATTTGGGTTATGTTATCCATTTCTGAATAAAAGCAATAGTCAGACATAAAGCTAATTTGGTTGTAAAAGTTGCAACAAAATGTTTGTTCAGTCCATCGAGTTATCATTTATTGGCAATAGAAAGTAATTCATTGTCAAAAGATAGGCCCTGTGAGTGCCTTTCATTAGTAACTTATTAAGGTCCCGGTTATCAGTAAACTGGTATAGGTAAAGAGATTGTACATGTTTACACTAGTGACTTAAGTGTATTAATAGCAATAACATTTGCAGTATATGCAATGTTATTGTTAAGTAGCTTTAAAAAAGGCCTTGTTTGCTTAATGCAACCCTCACTGCTGCCTACTACGGTCTGACGGCTAGCAAGCCTCAAAACAAGACAGTTAGCTAGGAGCCGTAACGTTAGCGAGCGTTTTCTTCACTGGGAAAACTGTTAACGGAAAGGATTTACTTTTGCATTTTTGAGCTAACGTTTAGAGTTAGCCACCGAGAGAGAGAGAGAGAGAGAGAGAGAGAGAGGCCCACTGAGGCAGCTTACCTTCTCTGTATTTCCTGCGCAGTTTTCTGTGGACGTTTTTGACGACCCCCGACAGCTTCTCCTGCTCCCTCTTGCACGGCGCTTCATCTGGAATCGGCACGTAAAACAGCTCCGGGTGGTTTTCTGTCTCCCCTGTCTCTACGTTGTCCCTGAGGTCCATAGCACCGCACCGCACCGCCGTTGCTGCCTCCGCCAGTTGCTTCCCCTTTTCCCAGCTGCAAACCGACCGGCGAACCGGCGCACCGTCCAACAAAACGCAAGCTGATTGGCTGACTTTGACAGATACGCTTCAGAACTGACAGTCTGTCGTCCAATCACAGGCCTGGAAGCGTACCTGAGCCTACGTGCGCATATATGAGTGCGTGCCATGGAGCGTTTAAGTACACCTTGTAAATCTTAAAACTTTGCATCTAACACCTAATGACATGACACAAAATAGGGTTGTTTTTACTAAAATAGCAACCTAGTGTCTTCCTCTTAGAACAAAAGCTCCATTAAAACTGAGAGAAACATTAACAGATGCCACTCAGTTTTCTAAATGTATTTCTTCTCTTTTATTTCTTATGTTTATTTTTGCTCTCACATCTTTATTCTATATCAATTTATTTGATTCCATTTAAACATCTAACATTTTAGCATTTTTATACATTTAATACATGTATTATATCTTTTTATCTTTTAATGTTTATCCTTTTAATGTTTATCCATTTATAATTCTCTTTTTTCTTATTTTTACTCAGATTTTAAATATCCTTATTTATTGCACACTAGTCTTTTAGCACAGCGTCAAGAGTGCGCCATCCTGCATTATAAGACTAATATTGTTTGTGTGTGTGACAAATAAAACTTTTGAATCATTGAAAAAATCTTTTGTCATTTGTACATGTAGGCTTGTCCCATCTGGCATTATGTTACTTATACAATTTGAAATTTGAAAACCCAAATCATGTCATGGGAAACCATGCTTAGAGGCCCTTTAACACCATATACATGGTATTCAAAGGATAAAATAATTATTTGTTTATTTAAACAACTATGTCATAAAATGGCTTAATTTAACAGTTTTTAAAGGTCTTCCTAATTATTACTCAGACAATGATATTATAAACCATATAAGTTATAAGTATGTGCATAAGTTAAGTATATATATTTATATATGATAGTTTAGTCCAAAGACATGCTACCTATAATAATTTGGCACAGATACATTCAGCAAAACAACAAAGACGCTTGACTACATGCCTCAGCTGAGATAACCAGTCCCAGTTTGCACAGTTGATTTGGGAGAGTTTGCCTGGACATGAACATGATGTTTTGTCCTGTTCAGGGGGGATGGTGTGAGGAGAGGCACTTGGAAAGCCTAGATAGATAATGTTGCAATTAGTCTGGTGTTAGTGAAGATTATTTAGGAGCACTGGATAATAATAGATTAAAGTGTATAGATATATCTGAATAAATCATTAACCTTTGAAGAGGGTATACGATCCTTTTTAAAAATAGCATACGGTTTTAAACAACACTGAACAATCTGATCACTTCAGACTTTGAGGTAATAACGTCTGGAAGATGCTGTAGAACAACTCTGATACACAAAAAGATACGAGGGACAATCCATGTGCATCCAATTTGACTTGTATTAACTGTGTAGATAGTGCCACCCAATGGTTTCAGTGTTATTAACCCTGTGTGGACCCCACATTTCTAAAAACAGATCTCCACTACACTTTTCATTTCTCTAGTTAACTCATTATGTTAATATGCATGTACATTTAAGTCTACATTTGACAAAATTAATAAGATTGTCATGGCTGATTTTAAAAGAGTTCAGTGATTCATTGCAATATTCTGCAAATATTCTTTTAAACCCCCTGGCAGAACACAACTGTTCCTCTCTTCCAAAAATAACACACAGCACATGACGGTAACAACGTTGTTGTTACTTTAGCGGCAGCTACGTCTTCTTGATGCACTGTGATACTGTCGTGAATGGGATGTAATTACACCAATAAACCTTACTAATGTTAGTGGGTATTAAACACTGTAGTCATTATCGGAACGTAGCCCAACAGGTGAAGGGGTCAGCCAACACGCTCCGATGATACGTGACCAACATAAGCTCCACCTGCACAGCTAATGAAAACAAATTATTATTGCTCTGGTGGGTTTTGTTGCGATCACTTCAGGTCAAATAACAGGTTGATTTCATGTTGAACAAGTAAACAAATTATAAAACCATACTGACCTAAAAGGTTTGTTACCATATGTTCAATCTGAAACTCCTCTTAGTCTTATGTAGGACCTCTAACAGACAGAAAGACATGGTTGAATTGCAGAGCTCAACCCTCAGATTTCTTTATGAAAAGAAAAAAAACATGGGACATAATGCCCTTTCCCTGAAGGCTATAATTGTAATTTCAACAATAAGGAATGTATGGAAAGGTAATTAATTCTCTTTGCGCAGATACATATATGCATCTGACTTGTCGAACACATTACTGTGTTTCTTTTAGAGGCTAAAACTGCTTATGATCGTCTGGCAAAAGAGGGTGGTAATCCTCACAGTGGACTGCCAGAAAATCCCCTGGTTAATACATTACTGCAGCTGTGTTCAGCTCAAAACACAGCTAAGAGCCAAGTTCAAAAGGGTGGAGGAACTACGTGCTAAATCTACAGTACAAAGTGACTTGATTTGACTCTTTGTTCATTGATTCTGCGACAGAATTACTCAGCTTCTTCGAACAGGCATTGAAAGCTGTCAGAAGATTGACTAAATGTATTGTTGTGGGCCGACACTAATAAAGCATGTCAGAAATGCACATGGACTTTGCTCAAGGTTTGTCCTCTCTTTGGATCAACTTTGTCTTGGAAAGAAGTGTGTTATTCTCTCCCAGAGAAAGATAAGAAAAGGACAGAACAATCTGAGGTATAAGCCTTAAATCCAGGAGCTGTTTGTTCATGCATAAATATTGATTTTCAGGCTACACCTTGAAAACCCTGTATATAGCATCTTAACAGTATGGAAGTACAGGTTATTACTTGTGTTGGTAAGCTTGATGCCAAACATATTTTAACACAGATATGTGGCAATAACAAGAATGCTGATTTGATCAGAATGCAGCAAGAGATAAAAAACATTTCAACACACCAGAAACACAAATAAAAATCCAAACTGTCTGTTCAGAATCTGGTTTCTGCGTTTTTGCAGAGTTTCAGGGAATGACCGCAGATCTCTCAAATACCATACCCCTGATGGCATGCATGTTTTCTTTTGCAAAACATTGATCATGGGTTGGATTATCTATTACTAACCTGCTGACTTTTAGACCCTCTGACTTTTCAGCTAGCAAAACAAATTGTAAACAATACAAATAAAAAAATGGAATCAGTCAAATTATTTGTTTTGTACCTGCAAAGCTAACGACATTCCCATCACCCTCAGCTGGACTTTGTGTTTAGCTGCTAGCATGGCTGTAGACCATACTATACATGGTGGATGGTAAATTGCAGAAATATAAATGAAATCTGTTCTTACTGTATTCACTCTGAGCTGGCTACTAGTTTCAGTCTACTATTAGTGCTTACTAATAGTAATAAAAAGCCATTGAACACATTGAATTATTTGTCTATATCAATTTATTCATCCCAGACTAATGAAAACTAAATGTATCCGACACAAATACAATGATTTCTATGATGGGTTTCATTCAAAAATGCTATGCAGAAATGATCAGTGTGAGCAATGGTCACAGCCTATTGTATGAGTCGACCCTAACTTTTATGTACAGTTAAGCATGAAGACCATTGGTTTATACTCTTGACAACAGAGAGTTAACATTATCCCATAGGGAATATACAGCATTTATTCTGTGTCATATATGCTTTAAATCAGTGCCCATTATCATTCACCGTTGTATCTTTTTTTCTATTTAGACCATTACGAATTGTGGAGGCCTATTTCAAATAGTTTCATATGAAGGGAAATATCAAATTATATGATAGTATGTAGACCTTTACATTTACTAAACTTACAGAGGGTGTCATATCATAAACGTTAGAAATACATGTTAAACAATACCACAATTAAAACCGATTTTGACAATTCAAATCAACCTATTCTGTTGTTTCTTTTAACTGGCTGCCTCTCTCCTTGACAGCAGAGCCAAATCACTGATATCAAGTAGAGCCCAAAACAGGCAAAAAAATCATAATGGTAAGCCACAGCTAAAAATATCACTAACAAGGTCGCGTATAACAGTGTTTTTGAGATATTGCTGCAGGAAAAAGTCTCCATCCACCATGAAACATTTCTGTTGATGCCTTCCTGTCCACTCGACGCTGGCAGAGCTGCAGCTGTGGGCTGGATGTCTGCTGTCTCTCTGCCGCCTTCATGACTGGCATGAAGGTGGCTGAGGTGTTCTTCATCCAGAGACTCAGTGATGGATGGCATGGGTGTGGACAGCAGTTTGCTTCTGCTTACAGAGGGCCTTTTGCCCGCACTAAAACCATTATCTTTGTTCCCGTCTTTAAGGCCCTGCATCCCAGCGTGCACTGCCCTCAGACAGTGCATGTACAGCTCCACCTCATCGTCTGAGTCAGACTCTGCTGAAGCGCTGCCGTGGCTCGTTTGGTCACTTTCAGGTTCATCTGCGAAAAGGCACAAACCTCCCTCTGCAGCAGCGGATTGGTTCTCATCTATCGCAGCTTGTGACAGGTCGCGTGCAACATTCTCGTTGCTTTGGAAATCCTGCTCTTTGTAAAGGTGCATTTCAGCTGGGAGGTGTGCATTTAGCCCTTCTCCTTTATTTTCTTTGTCGATTACTCTCTTGTCCTGCACATTGTTCACCAGAGCAGATAAACCATACTCAACCATGTTTTGTATAATGTCTAACCTCTCTTCAAAACACCCCACTTCATTTTCCCTGCCCTCTATTGTCATGCTCTGTGACTCTGCATCTACAATCTCTGACTGTCCTGTTTCATCAACTAGAATTTCCTCCTTGTAATCGGGCTTCTCCTCTTCTTCGTTTTCCTCTCTTGGTTTGACCTGATCCTCCCACTCCACACCTGCTTCACCATCCTCATTCAAATCTATTTCCACTTCTTCCACCCCATCTATCTCCTCTTCTTCTTGGACTTTTGTCCTTGCAATACTGACCTCTTCTAAGTGTTTTTCTTTCCCTAACTTCTTTGGTTCCTCTCGTTTCTCTTCGACCTCCTCAGCTAGTTCTTCCTCTGTAGCTGTCTTTTCTGTATTTGTGGATTGAACATATTTTAATTCTTTGTCAAATTCTTCCCCATCATTTCCTGCCACCATCTCCCCAATTTCTTCGTCTCCAATCCTCTGCTTGTCCTCTAAAACCTCAGCATCTTCAGCCTTGTCCTCTTTCTCTGTTGCAGCTGTGATCTCCTCTGTTTTCTCATTCCCCTTCTCTGCTGTATCTTTATTTCCTAATGCTGTCTCTTCCCCTGTGTCCCCCAACTGTTCTCCTAGATCTTCCTCCACGGCATCACTGTCCTCTGCTTTTAAACTTATTGCCTTGCTTTCCTCTTCATCTGTTAATATGATTGTCTCCTCTTCTTCAACCATCATTTCCCAGTTTTTTATCTCAGTGGTGTCTGCTAAACAAAAATCCTCCTGTTTTGAGATGGCAGTTTCCATTTCACGATGCTCTATTTTTTCTGAAACAAGAACTGCTTCATCTTTTAAAGTGTCTTCATCTGTGAGCTCCACGAACATGCCACCATGCATGTGATAGTCATTCATCAATGCTTTTGTTGCTGCCTCACCAATTTCCTTAATTTCTGTTTCATCTTCATGCAAATTGTTTGCCACTTTATGTCCTTCCACATTTTTAGTTTCGTCCTGACTTTCAAGAGATATCTGAGGTGTTGTGACATCATTTTCTTCCACAATTTCAAAACAACTTGCATAGCTATTCTCAGTTTCTTTTGTAGCTGAATTGTCAATGTGGTTACGATTCAAATCATGTAAAGCTTCTGATAGTTTATCCTGCTCTGAAATGGCATTATTTGTTGATATAGTTACTATTCTTCCGCCATCCTCTTTGTTTGACTCATCTACACACTTCCAGTCGCTTGCTCCACTGCCACTGGTCTGTTGGTCTGTCTTGTCACTGACCCGCTCTGCTACACTCTGAGAAGGTTGAAGTGACATAAGTGAGGTTCCTGGACGGGTCACGAATTCTTGCGTTTCATTTTGTGCGAGTGGTCCACCTAGATTAGCTTGAACTTGTTTACATGTGTGCTCTGACAGTTGAGCCTGTGCTGTTTCTGTTATGGTTTGGCTTTGGAGATCGTAGGTTAGATTCTCTTCCTGTGCTTCTCCCTGGAGATGTAAACTCTCAGTGAGTATTTGTGGATTCAACAAATCTGTATTCAAAATGTTTACAGTGTGTGGATGCACTCCTGTGTCCCAAAAAATAGTTTTTGGAACCTCAGTATTTGTGGGTCTCTGGTCTGAATGTATAATTTCAGCTGGATCCTGCAGAGTTCCTGCATGGTCCAGGATGTAATTTGCCGTCACACTCAAACTTGTTTCTTCTTCTACAGTGGGAGGACTTCTCAGATCTAAGCATTCTTGGTGTGATTCTTGAGTCTTAATCACATTTCCCTGAACTTTGTCATTGTTACCAGTAGCATCTGTTGGAACAGTGCAGCCGGTATGCCTTATTTCAGTGTGAGGGTAACTTTGAGTTAAGTCTCCAACATTCGGTGTAGCCCGTACTGAATTTCCCCAATTACCCACACTCAGACTTTCACTTCCCACTCTGCCAAACACCTGACGATACGGCGGTGCCACCACAGTTTCAAGTGTGAAGCTGTTGGTCTGGCTAACAAGGCTTTCGTTGCTCACTGCGGAAATAAAACTGTCAGCCGCTCCAGCTGCATTGTTGCTAGAACATTCATAACTCGTGCCTTGCCTGTGACTGCTTTCCTCGGCTTTGGAGACAGACTTGCTGATATCTTGGCGTTCTGCAGGAGCTGGCTCATCATTTGAATGCAATGGTTTGTCTGGGATATCTGTGGCACTCTCACCTCCAGTTAATGTGACAGATTCACACAGATTGATGCTCTCAGATATCTGCGGCTCACTGTTAGATGTGTAGTCGTGTGTTGGTGACGTATCATTTACGACATCAAGGAGGGGTTTGCTGTGTGTTTCCAGAGATTCAGAAACAAACTGAGAGCCACCTGATTTACTGCTCCACTCAGATAATGATTGCACATCGGAGTGTTTTTCCTCTGGGGTTGCTTCTTGAGTTTCCTGTTTTGCTTCTGGAGCTGAGTCATCTCTTTCAGAGTCATTCTCTCCTCCACCTCTTTGGGCAAAGTAGTCCCTTACCCGAGCCATCCGCGCAACCTTTCTACGACTTCTTCTGCTGCAGTTCTGTCTGCTTTCGGCCTGTCCATCAACAACAGGCATAGATTAACTACAGTTACATTTAAAGTTGCATGTCACACAGTAACATGCACAGATGAATTATTGTCCTTGAATGCATTTTTGATTTAATATAAAACAATTAACGGTTAAAATAGTATTAAAATAGCATGCATGACACAATATGAGACACTAAGAGAATACAAACAGCAAGCACAAAGAGTCCTTTAGGTACATAGTGTTTTGCTGGTGCCACTCAAGTCCTGATCATGTGACATTCTTTCCGAAAGTGCACTAGGGGTCATGTTAAGTTTTCGGTTCCTCCTGAACCTCTGTCTGTGAGTCATTAGACACTCCATGGTGTCTTTAAGGTCCCTTTCAAAGCAATTAATGCATCAAACCTGTCAAATCCTATTTGAAAATAAGATATAGTACAATATGTGTCTTGGTTTATATTGTTTGTTTTTTCCTCACCTGTAATTTTTGTCCATCTTCCTCTGATGCTCCTGACTGACCATCAGAGATTTTCTTGGCTTTCACAGCGTCCACTTCCTCTCCATGTTTTGAGACATCTGGAGAGAAGAGACATTTTACAGTTATATCAAGACCCCACTATTACAGCCCTGTTTTTTGTTTTTTTTTCACAATCATTTTCTTAATTTCACAATCAGCAAAATAAATATTCACCTGTTGAAATGTTTTTATGAGATGAAGCTTCCATTGCTGAAAGGTTTTCCACAGTAGAGAAGTTCTGACTGTGAATTAATACAATTGTGATCAGTCAGACTTAATTTTCTGTCTCATATACTTCTTTACACTTACACTTTATACTCTTTATAATATGAAGGCTATTAGAAAAGCAATAGCTCTCTAAATTGCATACATTGAATTGTATCTAAAGACATCACCAGAAACCCTTCATATTCTCACCCGACAGTCTTAAGGCAACTTTTCTTGTTGCCATTTTCCTTGAGTGGTTTCTTTTTCCTCTCTTGCACTCTCTGGTGACAGAACAGCACGTAGTTCCTGTTGTTGTTGTTGGTCCAGAATGTTCCCACAGGAGTCTCATATCGCAGACAAAAGTCAACTCTGGCTCCCTGCTCCCCGAAGGGGGGCACTAACGTGAGCTTAAACGAGAAACAGTCCATCAGACCGTCACTGGAACCGGGGATGTACTCTGCCAGTAGGTCAAAATGGGTGGACCAGGTGTCCAAGGTGGTTCGGACGTATACTGCCTTTGTAAAGGATATGTTGAGAACACGGATTACTCCTTTCAGTATTGTGGTCCCTGGAAGTAACTCGATAGTCTCCAACTCCACCTTCTGCTCCCGGACTTTGACAAGCAGCTCCTTAGTAGATATCGGAAGGGAGAAAGTTACAGGAGATAGGAAGTATTCCTCTGCATCTTTACCTTCGCCCTCAGAAGAGTCATGCTCCGGCAGCTTGGGTGTATCCCAAGTGTCAAACTCCTTCACATGCACCAAACTGAGGCCCACGGCATCTGCAAAGGACACTCTCCTGGAGCCACACAGAGGCGGCTCAGACTCTGAGTCCTCGTCACTGACAGAGCTTCTTCTTCGTGGGAGAGGAGAAGATTTGGGCCTGATGCCAACCACCACCTCACCCTCATCGTCGTCTGTGTCCAAGGTACTGAGGCCTGGCACTCCTAAGTTGATGCAGGCCCCAGAAGGTCCTGGTTGTCCCACAAACTCCATGGGGCTGTCTGTGAGAGATTCAACGGGAAGTGAACTGCAGGGCTTCTGCTTCTGGCAACTGACATTTAACATGCTCTGACTTCAACAGATGGAGTCGTGTTACAGATGACATTGTTGCAAGGGCCAACACTATAAATAGGCCAGAAGGGACCTAAACTATGTACAGTAGTCTAAACTCAGGAGGAGAAAATATAATCCTCTTGCCTCTTTGAGACAGAGCGTTTGTGTGATATAATCTACCATACACATTGATAATTATCTAATTTTCTTTTAACCCAACACCTAAAAGTTCTAATCATTCGTATGTAACTGTACTAATTGTTCCCTGGAGAGTAATAATGCTATTTGTATAACAAGAATGGTATTTACCATGGCAGCTATTTGTGTTTTGTTGCTTTTGGCCCACAATGGGTCACATGAGATCTAAAACAGAACAAATGGCCTTTGCATATTGTTCAGGCCTCTGAAATAGATTCCACTGGTTAATCACTGACTCTCTGATGGAGCAATAACTGTGCCTGATAGTAAAAAACAACCATTCCACATAAGCTTTTTTATTTTATATGCTTATCCCATATCAAGATATTGCTTGCAGATACCAGAGGTTTAGAGCTTACAGTAATGTACTGTGTTTGTGCTATTTCCTGTGTTTATCTCACAGCTGTGACAAAGTGGCGTGTCCAGCCCAAGCCATGACAAAAGTGGTTAATGCTTAATCTTACCGGGTAAATAAAATACATATTTTAAAAATGAGTAAGAGTGCTGTGTCTTAACTGAGGAATGGTGACCCCTCCCTGAATTGGATATGAACAGTATAAAAGCATGTAAAGGCTGTCAGCGAAGATAATAGTTTTGTCCAACCGGAAAGAACCAAGCTGTCAGAGGGTGTGGGATCTGATATGGACTGGAAACTATACATTTCAATGCAGTGCTAGGACTTGGAAGGACAGAGAAAGGAAGAACAAGACCACATCTCACTGATACTTCATACATGAAAGAAGAAAAGCAGGATGTGACTTCGTAAATGCATCTAAGACAGAAGGGAAGAGCAGAAAATTGATTGCACAAGAGATGGCTGCATCAATGATAGACGCTGTAAGTACTTGTGAGAGCATCCTCACCAACCCAGCCCATCCTCAAGATAACACGATGGGCTCCTCAGACAATCCCTCCTCTGACGGCTCTCAGCTCTTCTCAAAGCCCTCGCGCTCCTACATTTCCCTGATTGCCAAAGTCATCCTGTCTTCCCCCTCCCAGAAACTTAACCTGGCGTCCATCTACAAAGCAATGGAGGAGCAGTTTCCCTACATCAGGAGCCGGGGGCCAGGCTGGAGGAACAGCGTCCGGCACAATTTGTCTGTGAACGACTGCTTTGTGAAGGTGAGCCGCTGCGAGGATGGGCGGGGCCATTACTGGGGTGTCCACCAAGCTCACCTGAGGGAGTTCCAGCAGGGGAACTTCAGCCAGTGCAGCAGAGCCAGGGGAAGGAGAGAGCGATTGGACAAAGTGCCGGGGGGCCTGGCTTGGATGGAGACCAGCTGCTTCCTGGGAAGGCTCTATGAGAGCAGATCTTTGGGTTGGGTGGAGACACAACGCCCTCTACAGGAACCAAGGAGGTATCAGATGAGTTCTTTGGACTGGACCCAACCACGGTATCAGCCTTGGAATGTCAATGTGGGCTGGGTACAATCCCCCAGCTGGATGAAGCGTTATTATTTTCAAGAGAGGCTACCAGAGTCATATGGCGGGACCACAGCTCGGAGCAGGCAACCCATGAGTGGACTGTGCTGTTGGGAGATGAATGACCCAGCACTGAAAGGCATGAAAGAGCCATATGACAGCAGGTTCACAACACCAACAGTGCAAGCCTTCAGGTTTCCTGGCTGCTGGTGCATGTCTCCAGTCATCCAAGAGTTAATAAAACCTTTACCTTGCAAAGTCAACTTTTAACTTCACCCTGGAACTGCCTTAAAGCATCATTATAAAAACTTTTTAAAAAAAGCTGGAAAGGTGTTTACTATCTTTAAATATACAGGACAAATGTATGTTACTTTTTTCCCCCAATATAAACTGTAGGGCAGGTAAATACTAATCCAGTAGGTGGCAGAAAGTTACCTTGGTAACAATATCTGTCATTAATTGCCTTAAGTCTATCCTGCTTTAATTTTTTGTAGTGAGAAGCTTTATTTGGCCTCTTTGCTCAACTGTCACTTACTAATCCACAATTACAAACTGTAAATAGCTTAATCTTAATCTTGTATTGGCTTGCATTATTGTTGTGTATATTCACTGCTTTGCCATGTTATATCTTCATTCTTATGCCATGACAAGAGTATAAAAAATATAAAAGAATGTATTCAGGGTCTTTGTTCCTTACCTTGATAACGCTTTCGTCTCATCAAAGTATAATTGCTGCTGATGGTATGGCAGCCTGGCCATTGGTCAGGACTGTAAAGCATATTTTGCAATAAAGAGCTGACATTACAAGAAACCACTATGGTAGTGTGATAAAGGTGGCATGGTTAAAAGAAGAAAAGAAAGAAAAATAAATAAATAAATAAATAAAACATGCTGAACCAAAATGCTTAAAAACATGAGGAGGTGCAGAAATCTCCTGTACAAAGTTTATTACAAGCTGTGTTGAACCTTTACACTCTAGGGTACACTGCATTTATCAGCAGCCAAAATTAAAACACTTTTATTTGTTTTTAACAGATGTACTGATAAGCTATTCAAATAAAAGTGCAGATGCTACTGTAAATAGCTCTTTGATAACAGTTTGACAGTTGCAGAGCTCTTTTTGTCTAAACTCGTAGATACTGCATATCTAAATAAAGTCACAGACAACTATACTTGTCTTTTCTCAAAGAGGACACTTTGGTTTAATCATGAAAGACAATAAATGATGCTTGTTTTCTGGCATTTTGTTTTTAATGTGTGTTTCTTTATTGTATGGTGTATGTCTATGAATACCAACAAAACAAATATTATTTCTGCTAATTAGGCAACTGATTTTTGTTTATATATTATGCTACTATATATATATATACACACATATATTTAATATTTTTATTTCATTGCAATGTAGTATTTATTAATTAATGCAAAATGTAGAGGACCTTTTTACAAATGCAGAAAAATAAATGTCATTACAAATGCGGAGACACTCAGCAGGTAAGCAGCTACTTTCAAGCCTACAATAAAAATAATATAGCACCACAACTGATCTGATAACTATTTTTTTCCTGTTTGTCACATCCCTGTAATCTACTGCCATTCTCACTGTCTATTTCCCTGACTGACACTGTGTCTCCTCCCCCTCAGGTAGACACACAACTCCATCAGTTCTCTCCCATCCTCACTCCAAACTGCATGACTTGGAGGCATCAACTCTGCCTGGCTGCTCTGAATTCGAGTATTCATCCCAACGGTATGTAGTTTTAACACAATTTTGACAGAGGTAGAGGTGCAAGAGGGCGTTGTATTATGACAATGCGATCACATTTGACTTCTTGCTTTTAGGAGTTAATGCATAAAGTTAAACTCCTATTTGTGCTCAATTTTAGAAGTAACAAGCTGCGTTTTGTAGCTCTCTTGTTTATATGTAGGATCTTTTTTTTTTACCTATTGGTTTCTACTTCATACAGTGCCGAGATAAGTAAGACATGTAATAAAGTTGGCTTGACGCCCTGCCAATAAGAAGCCACAGATACATTTACGGACTATATTCTGTGTCAAATAATAACACTACTTTGAGTTGTGATCATCTGAAATTGTACGATAACTGTCACGTGCATGTCAAGATGTCAATAGCATGTCAATAAACTGTTGCAGGTATGGCAAATGCATTTTTGGGAACCTACTGTAAATCACCTGTTATTATTGTTATCTATGTTATTTGTGTATGAGGTCTGGATGATGTTAATGTGCAGAAATGTGGATCTTTTAAATGTTAATTAACAATACTGAATATGATTTCTTGCGGTTTCTATTTACATGCAATTAAATTCTTACATGGATCCTGGATATATACATTTTTGTACTTCTCGTCTGTTGTTCTGTTTATCACATCTAATATAATTTCAATGCATTTAAAGCCTTTCAATGTTTACTTCAGTTGTGCAAAGGACTGTTTTATTTTTGTTTGTTTTCCTTTTTACTGTATTTTCTTTCTTATAGCCAGCACCTCAATAAGCACGCCCACCATCTTTGGCATATTTACAAATCACGAGTAGTTTTCTTTCTTGCCATGTGTTTAACGCAAAGCCACTGTGTAATTTAGTGATGCTGAACTGTATCTACCGCGTTTGAGTCTTACAGCTTATTTGGTGTCGACTGTTTACTTTTAGGACCGGAGCTGGGATGCCTGAGTCTCCTCTCAGTCCCACGGCAGCCCGTCAAACTCCAGCCAGCAGCCTCCTCAGTCACACAGACAATAGCACAGGAGAGAGAGTAGCTAATGGGGACTCCTGCAGTGGAGTGAGTGGTGAAAGCTGGCTGAGTCTCCACAATAAACAGGTATATTCATCCTCCTCCTACTCCTCAGCCTCCCCCTCATCTCCCTCTTCTTCCTTGCACCTCTCTTCGTCTCCTCCTCTTCATAAGAGAGAAATAGAACGGTCTTAGGCAAACAGATGCCAAGAGAAATACCGCACGTCAGCTCCATATTGGACGTCCTCTGACAGGACACCAAACCCGGAGCCTGTAGCTCTGTTGACAGTGGCGGGGATTTCATATCAGATCTGATCCGAGTTGGGAGTTGACACGCAGAACTATGTTTGCCCTTCATTATTAGTTTGTGAGTCAGAGCCGGGGAGGAATAATTGTCAACAGACCAAGGCCAAACAGATGCAAGTGAAAGACAAATAAGCATGGCCCAACATCATTTTATGGTTGTCTGTTGCGATTCCATCCGTGGGAATCTTAATCTAGGAGATCAATGAAAACACCAGGATAATGAAAGCCTGGTCACCAACGTTTCCCTCAGTCTGTTCTGCTCTTTTCTCCTAAATCAATTTCTAAATGTGTACAAGGCACTCAACTTGTGACTCTACAGAATTATAACAATATAACCAAAGGCATTGGCACTGAATATTAAAGGGGCCTGCTTGCCCTGACTGCAACTGAGTGAGCTGCATTTTTAAACGTGTTATTTTTCTTGTAATTTTCAGCCAACATAATGACTATAATAAGTGACAATGTCATGTTGCCTGCCAGTGTGATTTCAGTCTTCAAAACATAATAATGGCTAATATGAAACGTTTTCCAACCTGCAAACTCTTAAACATTACAAACGAAGACTATTTTACAGTGAAGACTAGTTTTCTTTTATCGTGAAAGAGTAGGACCTCCATCTGTAATGCATTTCTTTTCTAACTGTAGCATCCATTTCAAACACCACAAATGGTTACCCAGTGATTATAATTCTGATAATGAAGCCAGCTGTATGTCAGTAGCTTCTTTACAACTAAATACACAAGTAGATGCAGAAAAGACACAGAAAGTTTAAGACCAGGGCTGCAACTAGCAAATATTTTGATTATCAATTAATCCATCCAGTATTTTTTTACGATGGATCCATTAACTGTTTACTCGATAAATAGAAAATAGAGAAAAATGTTCATTACAACTACCCAGACCCCAAAGTGTTGTCTTTAAATGTCTTGTTTTGTCAAACTAAAATTGTTGGAGAATTTACCAGATATGTGGTGGGGTAAGGACATTAGGTAAGTTTGGGTGCCCTGTAAATTCTTACACACTAGGTGACTTTTGTTAGATCCACTGTAATGTCAGTTAGTAGTTGGATTTTGTGAGTTTTGTTTAGTTTATTTTGGCTAAATAAATTTAGAGAAATCATTTTGTGCATGTAAATATTGTAAATATTCAAATACATGCTGCACATTTTCTGCTTATTCCACCACTACTTTGTCTGTGTCATTCTGAAGCTCAGATTGTGGTGTTACTGTCTATGGTTCCTCTAGTCCCTCTCGTGTACACAGTCCAAAAACCAAAGATATTCAACAGAAAAGAAGCAAATCCTCACATTTAAAAGGCAGTAAATGCATTAACACTTCATTCATTGTCTTTAAAATAGCATTTTTGTTGTTGTTGATCGACTAATCAATTTATCCACCTATTGTTAAATAAGAACAAAATCATACATGCCTACACGCAATGCAGATTGTTACACCTGCTGTGCCAAAGTGTGAATTCTTCATTTAATTTCCACTGTTTTTAACTTTCTAGTTGTCTGGTGGAAATACAGGAGGTATTATCTCAAAGGAACAAAAGAGAATAAAAATGAAAAACTTGAGGTCCCTGAAGTGTTCTTCTTTCATTACATCCTGGAAGTTGCTGAGATATTACACCAATATAGACATTAAGCTGAAACGTATAAAGAACATCAGCTCACAGCTTCTACACATGTGGTGTCCTATATGTGGCAAATAAGAAATATTCACCATTTGAAAGTTTCATATAATGCCATATTTTCCCCAACAATCAATTGACGGCACTAGTATTGATTTTTAGCATTGTTTGTAATACTACATGTTGGATTTGTAAGAGGCTTTTGTTGTGTCTTAATGCAGTCATGGCAATTGATGTTGCCTCTGTCTGAATACAAAAGGAGACAATCACTCTGTCATTTGTCGCTCAACCAGTAACAGTGCCGATCAGTTATTATTCTGGGAGTGTTTGCCTTTATTAATACCCATACACTTCTATTAGGAGTCACAACAAGCATGTAATTGTGTTGCTAATTAACTGGTCAGCCTATCTCCCATCTCATTTAGGGTCAGTGACACAATTTAGCATGATGATGTTCACAAACGGTTGACAGCACTGTTTTGTAATTGGATTGGAAAGATTTCCATTCAATGGTTATTACTGTTTAACACCTGACACTTGCCTTCTGTCTCAGTCTCGTCCTCTTGCCTTCACTCTGTAGACTGGCAGTGGTCCTTTGTCATTTTATCCTTGCTCTTCCTCTTAAAGGTGCTTCTGGCTATGATGGCTCCTCAACAGATGCAACTTCTGTCCCCCAACCAGCTGCAGGCTCTGATCCACCAGAAGCAACACGCCCTTCTGCTCCAGCAGGTATTTATGCACTTTTAACACTAATACAGGTACGACTACTACAGCTACTACTACTAATACACCTCACTCTGGTTTACTGGAATGTACTTGTGCAGAATAAAGTTTTTTTAAATACAAAATTAATTGTTAGCCATACATAGTTAGCTTAGTTGTCCATCTAAGTTGAATCACAAGTAAAGTCAAGGTAAGCTAGTAAATTAGCTAACAACTTCTCTGCTAGGCTAAACTAATTAGTTATGGCAAACTAACTGTATGCTAAGCCAAAGAAGCTAGCTTCCACTTATAAATACAATAATGTTACGGGAAAATCAATTAATTCACTAACCTTAATTCACTGTTAAGATAACTCAAAAAAGGCGTCTGCTAGAGCAAATAAAAATGTCTTATGGGGAAAGAAAATGTGATTCTTTCAGGAAATGTTACTGTAACATTGGCTAGTTAGCCTAGCTAGCATTAACCTTCCAAGTTTAATCACAGCTATCAAGTTAAGCTAATTTGTTAGCCAGCTGGTGTACCTCCTAGGCAAGCTGGTCTGCTCCGGCAAACATTAACTAAAATAATACAATACAGAATATGTATTTTGGGTAACAATTTCATTAGCTACTTACCCAACCTGACCTTCCAAATTCAATGTAGGCCTATTGGTTTATTTCTGTCCATTTCGACAGCTGACATTAGCTCATTGGCGGTAGTAAAAACAAACAAACACGTAGGCTGTGTGATAGAGGGAGTTGGTCGTTTATAATTTAAGAGTTAGTATATTCTACTGTTTCATATATTTCACTGTACATTGTTTGGGAATGAGGTAAATATCACTAACAATGGTATGAAAATGTCCATCAGCAACATCTGAAAGAGTTTTACAAGAAGCGACAACAGCAGATACACCTGCAGTTGCTTCAACAGCAGCCAAGCAAGAAGGTCAAAGAAGTAAGTAGTTATTTGTGATATGTGTTTTAAACTCATTTATTTATGTATATTTTATCTAGTCATTTTGGGGTAAAAGCTCTCATTAGTAAGTTTATTAGTAATAAAATGGGATAAATGAAATAAGAGTCTCTGGTGTTAAGTTGAACTGTGGGACATTTCATGGTGTACAGTAAGTGACACATGGAAACGTATTTTAACAGGGCAGATGGAGGAAGGCAGGAGATCCATCAGAAATGTGCAATCAACAGGCAACATGTTTATGTGCCTGCTCACTCGTTTTAGGAATTTGAAAACAATGTTTTCAAGCCTTCGTAGCTGATGTTTCATTTTGGAATGAGAGATTTCAATGCCAGAAATCTCAACATCTGATGAAGAAATTGTTGACAGATGCCATAACAAATGCCGTCTCCGCCGCTGATTTTCTGTCCTCCAGCTCCCTGCACAGCAGCTCGTGTTCCAGCAGCTCCTCCAGCTCCAGCAGCAGCAGCAGCAGCAGCAGCTCCTCCGGGTGCAGAGACCAGTCCTGGCCTCTCCCGCTCTCCCTCCAGGTCACTCCTCTTTACGTTTAAGGTTTTACATTTGTTCTGTGTTTATTTTCCTGTTTGTCCTATTTGGAGCAGTGTCTGTTGATCTGTGATGTCAGCTCTTTCATTTCCAATGTTCTGTGTGTTTCATTTTCCGTACAGTTTTAGTGTTTTTAGTGTCGTAATTCAGAGCAGAGTTTGCAAATGTAATGACTTGGCCGTAGGGTTACTATAGTGTCTTGTATCATATGACAAGAACACAAACATGGACAAACATGGACATGTATCTGGCACGATTTTGTCACAGAGACCTCCACACAGGAAGATTTGTTTTTGATTAGTTGGTTTTATGTTCCGTTATATAACTGCGGTAAACTCAAAAGACACAAGTGAAACCTAGAAGTAGGAGATTCATCCTTACTCATATTCTAGCTGTGATAATTATTCCTGGATTACAGTGAAGAGGTAACATGAGGTCATGAGAAAGAGTTACTTTCACCATTTCAGCTTTCAAATTCTGAGGTAGGAATGAGTGAAACTGTGCGAACGTGAAGAGGTGCAGCATCAATTATCAAATATATTTAGAAAGTAAATCAATCAATAAATGTCACCTGCCTCTTCTGTAGCATATATAGATAATAAGCCCCCGTTCTCTCAGTTTCCTTTATCAACATGTCAGTTTTACAGTATACTGTATGTTTTTATGTTTCAGCTGGTTTCAGCCCTGCAGAGATGCAGCAGGTATGGAAAGAGCTGACAAACGGAATAACGGAAGATAAAACCACATCGAGGGGCAATCAGGACTCCTCTGCTAACAGCATCATGTCAACAAAAGTCACAGGCAGACAGACGGGTGACCAGCAGACTTCTTCTCCCCGCGGGGCAGAGTGGTATGATCTGTCTGTTCGTGCTGTAAACAGATTGTGAGAACTGAGATGATAACTGCCTTTTGGTAAACATCAAAGACGTGTCATCTGTAGACATTTTCTTCCTCTCAAGGTGCGGGGCGGGGAGGTGTTTGCTTTTGCAGCGTGAGACTTCAGTTTTAATTCCCCTCGGGACGATACATTTTGTTTTGTTTCTTTGCTTTGTGTTCCACTACCTGAAGTGGTTCAGAAAGAAAGAAAAAGTTTACACGACTACATGTCCCAAATCAAAAGTAAATAGTTTCCCATTTATTTTTCAGTGCTCCCCTCCACCTCTCTCTCTCTGTCTCTGTCTGCTACCTAAAAAGAAAACAAAACACGCTTATATCCGTCTTATTGCTGTTTTGCTCTCGTTTTGTTGCCGTGGTTTCTTATCATGTCAATACTTTCACTCCAGTGCTGTCAAAGGCGACCGCGCTGCCACACACGCTCTCTACAGTCACGGTGTGTGTAACTGGCCTGGATGTGAGACGGCGTGCGGCAACTTCAGCCAGTTCATCAAGTAGGTTTTAACTCTCCCTCACACATTTCACTTTCTGACTCTTGTGTCATGATTTAAAGGAATGCTCCAGTGAAGCTTTGGCTTTAAAGATGGCTCTGAAATGTTTGTAGGCCCAGTTTTATTATTACATTACATTCCAGTCATGGAGCTGTGCATCCGTTTTTCTGAAAGATAAATGTCTGGTGGTCTTTGAAAAACCCAGCAGGTCAGTAAACAACACTTACCGCTGTTTGTAAGGTCTATCGTCAGGAACTCTTCCAAACATCTGGATGAAAAAATGACTGTCCACTGCACAATAATAAATATTTCAAACCAGTTTGCCAAGTTGTAAATTTAAAATGTCTTAACCCAGGCAGCCATAAATTAGATATATCATGCTAGAAAAATACACAATGTTGTGTATGAAAATTTAAAATCATGGAAAGCAACATTAATGTTAATGAAATGTAACAGATAATAACACCTTTTCAGTTCATTGGGCAACAACATGTGTCTGTAAACTTCAATGTAAAGATAAGACATACATTTTTTGAATGAAGTTTCCGGGAATGTTGTTTTGTGTGTGTGTGTGTGTGTGTGTGTGTGTGTGTTTCAGGCACATAAGCAGTGAACACACTCTGGATGACAGGAGTACAGCGCAGTGCAGAGTCCAGATGCAGGTGGTTCAGCAGCTTGAGCTTCAGGTAGGCACGAGCCCTGTGAAGATGTCCAACAGCAAAGGTTAGAAGTGCTGCTTGGGTGTGTGCTAGTGGCCGTGCAAACCTTCATCTGCTGTTTGGGTCAAATACATACAACTGGAAGTTGAATAGTCATTTAATATGGTCTTATTCTGCACAAAGAAAGCTTAACTGAGTCTTGATTAGAGTGTGAGATTGCTTTGCACAGGTAATTAGTTTTTATTGATTTGAGTGAGGTCTCCCCTGATATTTATAGAAGTAATATTAGTCTTCAACACGAGATTCTTTTCCTGAAGTTTTCCCAAAGTTTCACCACCTGAACACCTTGTTTATCATGGTACAATGTATAAATATTGATGTAATGGCCTCCCTCTGATGTTTGACACAGCAGGAAATTGTACTTTGCAAAATGTGTTGGGTTCACAGCACTCCATTTCAGTCTGTGTTCAGTGATTTCGATGCGACACTGTCCACTCTGATCCCCCCCCCCCCTCATCACCTCCTCTAACAGCTCTGCAAAGAACGGGAGCGCCTGCGAGCGATGATGGCCCACCTGCATCTGCCGTCTTTAGAAGCTCAGTCGATCTCTGCACCCGCGAGTCTGCAGTCGCCACAATGTGATGCGTCCGCCGACCCACGCGGTCTACAGGTAGATAGCGTGCAGTAATAGCTGTGTGTGAACAACGGAGACAGAATAAATGAGTCGTGAGAATGTCCAGCGTCATGAGGCTGTAAGCAAAACTCCAAATGTGTGACGGAGAGTGAAAATAACACCCCGTGTCGGGCTGCAACCCCACCTTCTGTAGCGCTGGTGGAGATACCGCCAGGCTGTAACAGACCTGCTGAACTGTTACAGTTGGATGAGCTGCAAAAATATGTTGTCATTTTCTTAGAAACAAGATAACAGGGCTCAGGGCTTCACCTGCATGAGATGAAGGTCAGACATATTAGAACCTGCTCAGATCGGATCACAAATGCATTTCCTGAACCAGCATTACCACTTTTACCTCAACACTCAAATGACTTTTACACTTTTCCTTGTGGAGATCTCCATCCTGTTTTGAGTGCGACTCACTGCTTCCTTTCCTTTCGCTGCCCAGCCGTTGGCACCAGGTGGCTGCCATTGTGTTCTCAAGACAGCAGACATGCTCTGATAGTGTGGAAGCTAATCATTTGTTAATCTTGCAAATATTGCACCATAATCACAACACTCACCAAACAATTTCACCCTCTAATTAACAATAATTGGCTTTCTTCTTCTTGCGATATTAGTGGAATCGCCTCTGAAGAGGCGAAACAAATCGCTCTGTTACGCTCCTCCCACTCCCACTCTGTTTTGTTTGTCTTTTCATCCCACTTGTCCTTTTGTTAACTCGGATCGTCTGCCTGTGTCGCTCTCAGCTCAGCTCACTCGCAGACAACCTGGCCCCGCTGAGCCCGTCAGACTCGGCCCAGGTGTCCCCCCAACCTCTGGCCCCTGTCTGCTCTCCATCCCAGGGGTGTGAGGAAGAGTCGCCCACTCATACATCGTGTGCTGGCGCCATGAGACGTCGTCATCACCCATTGGTCTACTCGCTGTCTTCAGGTAAAACAAATACTGTGGTTCCGATTATATTCTCACAGCAAACGCAGAGCCCGTTGCACATTTTCTAGTCCAGTTTCCAATTTTGTGTTGTTTCAGAAAATGAATATGAGCTCTACAAGAACACCGACATCAGACCACCTTTCACCTACGCAACGCTGATACGACAGGTACCGTCTATGGCGTGGAGTAGAAGTGATTGCTTTCTTTAAACGTTGCTTAGGTAACATAGATGTAATATATGTTTAAAATCCCTTTGTAGACTAATTGAATACGTTACAATTAACCATCCAGGTGTTTTCTCCTTTGTATTCGCTGGTCCCCAAAACGTGATCATTTAAATGTTGGAGGAAGACTTTCTTGCCGATAAATGTCCTCTCTATGTATTGTATTTCTATGCTCGTGTTGCTTGCCATGTGAACAGTTTTGACAGTTGATTAATCATCCTAATTAAGTACATTTTCAAGTAAAAATCCCAAGAACCCCCTGGTTCCAGTTTCCTAAATATGGATATTTGCCTCTGATAGGAAACTGAATATCTTTGGTGTTGATCGAGCTAAAAAGGGAATTTAAATAGGTCAGTTTGGTCTATTTATATTTATATTTATCAAATTATTAATTAATTTATCAAAACTTGGGTGATTAATTAATGCATATATGTATTATATATAAGATAAGATAAACCTTTATTAGTCCCTTAATGGGGAAATTGCAGGGCATACAGTAGCAAAGGTGAAAATATGAAAAATATAGCATGCGAAAGAGCTTTTAAACAATACGGAATAAAAAAGAATACAAATAAATATATATACAAAAAACCCAGTGAATTTACATTATTGTGGATATTGTTATTGCAAAGTGATATTATATACACTATAATACTGTATATTTGCAGCCCTACACCTAATAAAAGGCAGTATCTAAGCCAAAATGTTGATTCATAGAAGTAAAAACAGAGTTTCCCCTCCTTCCTTGGATCAAAAGTACAAAAAGTCACATCTTTAATTTGATCCTGCAATGTGCTGCATTTTTATTCCTCCTCCATCAACAGGCCATTATGGAAACATCAGACATGCAACTAACACTCAACGAGATATACAACTGGTTCACACGGACGTTTGCTTATTTCAGACGCAACGCTGCCACTTGGAAGGTATCTCACGCCCAGATAATTAACTCCGCGATCCCACTGTGTGTCATACCTGATTAATGCAGCATGCGTGCGGTGATGTCTCCTTCACAGAACGCAGTGCGCCACAACCTGAGCCTGCACAAGTGTTTTGTGCGCGTGGAGAATGTGAAAGGCGCCGTGTGGACAGTGGATGAGGTGGAATACCAGAGGAGGAGGTCCCAGAAGATCACAGGGTACGGTAGACGACTTCCTGTTCATCGCAGCGCTGGTATCATATCTGCATATATTCTGGTTCAAACATAATGATATTCAAGACGTTTCTTTAATTCGTGCAAATCAAAAAATTATACAATTTTGCTGGTCAAAAGATACTCGAGGGTTTCCCGTCTTTGCTTCAGCATTCAAGTAGAAAAACAGAAAAACTTTGTATCTTCTGCCTCTTCTGTGTTTTCACGTGGTACCGCCTAATATTTAGTGGGGGTAGCCTACTTAACATACAGTATTGTGAGATATAAAGCACAACATGGAGACTGAATAAAAGGCCTTAACATTTGATCTACCCCTTCAAATGTTTTAATACATTTTAAGATGTTTTTTGTGCATTTAATGTTATTTTTTAAAATAAAGACTTTTAAATTTCTGTCATTTATTCTGACATCAAAGTGAAAATGAACGAAATATATAGTCCTGTGGCCAATGTAGGCCCAAATAGATCCCTTATTGCATCTGCAGTTTTGTTTGAGTCTTTATTATTGGCGTCAGTAAATGAATCATAATCAATACAATCAATATGGCTGAACTGATCCTGGTGACAATTTCAAGACTCTAGTTAAATGTTCTTTCCTGGTCATTAATGCTCTTGAATTATTCGTCATCATAAACAACATTGCCTCAAACTGTTGTTGTTAACCATGATGTGGCTCGTGGAATATATTACACTCAGTGTTGATTTGCTTGCTGTAAATTAAGCACGGGGCTAACAAAGGCTACCTGTGTTATTCCACAGGAGTCCATCAGTGATGAAAAACGTGTCCTCCAGTCTTGATTTTGGAACCGTCCTGAACGCCAGCTTGCAGGTGAGGTGATGTGTAGCTGGCTTCCTGATTACAGGAGTTTGAAGTGGTTGAGGTCACTGTTTGATTTCTGCAGACGGCGCTGGCTGAGGCATCACTTCCAGGATTCAAGACGAAGTGTGTCAGCAGAAACTCCAGGAGTCAAATACAGGGCAACAAAGCAACAAATAGCCACAGCAAACAAAACGTCTCTAAAGGAGTCCAGCAGTAAGTTTTGTTTATTGTGAACTCTAAAAATCAATGAAATGACTGCTGCAATAATTGATTGAAATGTCTTTGTTTTTCACCTCTTGCAGGTCTCTTTCCCTTATAGACGAGGCGCTGAATCTGAACGAGCAGGAATCCCTGATGCCAACAGCCAGTCTGCAGCACAGCCTGACGGACAATGACGAAGAGCATTTGTTTGACCATGAATGACAAAAGATGGGTTTCAGACTTAAAGTAATCCATTGCAAAGCATTAAAGTGAACCTTGTTGAACATTCAGGGATGTAGACCGTCTTTCCGTCTTAACCTCATGTTAATCTTCAGTCTGTGGTGTCAGGCGACCTGAAATTCTTACCAGTATGTTAATGCTTGATCAAACACACATAAAAAATGGAGCTATTCAGAATTGTGGTTCATTATATGGTTCATATTAATTCATATACATTCAAACTGTTCTGTTTTTGTTGTCTGTGAATGACTAAAGCTTTTAGGCTAAAGATATGATCAAATAAATAGTTAAATTTGAGATTAAATGTATTTAAAGTCATACAGTTGCTCACATTTGAAATAACAAGATGAGAAAATTATGATTTTTTAAAAATAGAGCTGGGATCTGATGTCTCCTTTTTACCATAAACAAATCCTGCCATGTAAATGATACTATGAAAAGGCCAAAGTAAGTGATTTAATAGAAATAGGTGTTACGATATGATGTAGAGAATTAATGTTTTGTCTGTTTATTGTGATAGCTCAAAGAAATAACATTACAGCAAAGAGAGAGCTGCTTTGTGGTGATGAAATATCTAAAAACATGTATAGTTTGTGTTGTGGCTTCTCCTGTTGTCTTTGTACATTGAACATACAAATAAAAAATAAAAAAATCAAATAATATAATAATAAAATAAAAAAGAGGCACATCAGAATGCTGAAATGTGTTTTATAATTTTTTTAAGTAAGCAAAGTCAGTGTCTTATGTGTGTAACTGATGTATTTCACACTTCGCCTTGCTTTCCACTTTTATATAATTTTGAGTCTTCACAAAAGATGTGTACATACAACTCTCTGTATTTATAACAAAATGTGTTAATTGTATGTCCAAAGTGTCGGATTACAATGTAATAAATATACCTGTTCATTGTTTATTTGATCATTGTCAAACCTGTGACTAAAAAACATTTGTGGTTTGGTGTCAAAACTTTCAGACCAAATTTAAATGTTATGCACAGTTGAGCTTTGACTGAACACCACACGCTGCCACTAACATGGCAATTTTACATGGGAAATAAAATGCTTTGATTTGGGTAAACACACTGGTTGTAGTGTCGTGTTTATGCTTGTGTAAGCAGCATAATGCAGAACATAACATAAACATAACACTTTTTTAAATTGTATTTAAAAAAGGATTTTTGCTCAGGGCTTTTGTTTGGGTCATTTTAATATTTAATAAGTAATTCGAATGATGTAATCAAATTGAACTATGATTAGATCAGGGGTTTTCAAAGTCTGAGACTGAGTGCTGAGGGCCTCCCCTCAGACAAAGCATGGAAAAAGCTCCCCCCACCCACCCACACTTGATTTACTTCCTGAGTTTACTTCCTTAGTTTTGCTCAATTCCTGGATGCTTGTGGGATCATGATTGTGTTATTTGATCCCACAGACACTCAACACTTGAGCCAAGATAGCCTAATATTGCTGTTTGACATAACTTCAGACTACACCAAATACATAAAATAACAAAAGATATTTATTAGTTTCTGACTCTGGGAAACTGGGAAAACTACTGTACCTCACATTTAGGATATTCTATGCGGTCTCTATTTTATAGCTAACGTAATCTTTTTTTCGCTCTTATTCATTGAGCCTCCTCTGAAAGTGTTGAGAGCCCCTCCCGGGGCTATATAGTATGTATTCAGTGCGATCCAAATCCTTCACAATATTGCTGCAAGATGCAGTTTTGAATGTCTGTTTTATGTAGTCTATGAAGACAGTAGTCTAAGACAGCATGCACATCTAAGCATGAATTAAAGGTGCCATACCTTCAAATAATACTACAAATAATAATTAACATTAAATCATTATATCCCACCCAATCATTTTAAAACCATCTTTGTTAATATTCATGGTTGTTTGTTTCTCGATGATCAACACGTACAATGCTAAAATCAAATTCATGGATAAACAGTTCCCCAAATGCATCACATGGTCTCATCCACTGATGAACAGCACGACGTGAAGCTGATGCTGTAGACTTCACAACCAATTACAGAACAAAGGCAGATTTTTCAGCTCCCTGTTTTGACTAATGTCAGTAATTGTCTTGGCTGATAACGAGTTAGCTTTAAGTTTGCTGTTGCCTCTCAGGGCTTCCTTTGATTCGCTGTCAGCCCCATTGGATGACATTTTCTTCTGATTGCCTCTCGGCGCCACGCGTCTGCTGACTGAAAGTTAGCGCGGTGCTCGACAACTTCAACAGCTTCACTTATGCGTTGCTTTGATGTGCCATAATCTCACATTGAGGCGACCAAGTCGGCGTGTTTTCCTGCGCAGCGCTCTTGACAGCACTTAGTCAACAGCTCCTCCGAAAGGGCTGGTCTCTGTTCATCTCCCCATCAGCGTGTAGTGATGATGCTGATGCCATGTGTCCGATCTCTTCATAAAATCCTCATCTGTGGGAAAACAATATTTCCACTTACTAATATTTCAATTAAAACTCATTTTTGGTTTTATCTTGTTTTGGAGACTCAGAGACAGTGATTGATTGCAATCACGTTGTTTATGGGTCTCAAAGGTATCACAAGTTTGCAGATTCCATTTACTGAGGAAGACCGTGATCTTTTGTTAAAACAGTAAGTGGACCTTGAGTTAAGATGTTTTAACAGTATCTTTTACTTAACAATGACATGTTAACTTGATTTATTTGCAATGTTGCACATAAAAACACATTATTTGAAAGTATATATAAGCACATATAATGGTATAACTGAAGCTTTGTTGTTGATTTGTGGTTGTGTTCTTTGTGTAAATGTCTTCTTTTTTAAACGTTTGATTTATGCTTGGGTCTCATTATCCAATGTTGGATGGGCCAAATGTTTGGCATGATACAGACATAAAAACTAGCTGACTGACAAACTTCTAATTAAAGCATGAATTACTTTATTACCGAGCAAAATAGTAAATACATTTATTTGCATATTGAATGCTAGACAATATACAAAATTGTACAGGTTTGTATGAGTGTGTGTGTGTGTGTGTACGTGCATAAGAGGCCGAGAGACATACAGTGTTAAGCTAACACACCCATGGGGTATGTGTCTTCATTGTGTTAGGTGACTAAAAGCAGAACAGAGACGGCAACCTAAAGTCACACAACCAGGCCTCGGCCGTCTCCGCTGTTCTGTGATCAGCATGTTCAGAGCGGCCACTCAGGGGTCTGCTGGGAAGGGGAGTGTTATTAAGTCACTGAACAACAACAAAACACACACACACACACACACAATGACTCAGGCCAATATATTGGGTGTTGTTGGAGGTTTCCTGACTTATTGGTGCGGACAGAAGCAGTGAACGGCCGAACACAGTGCGACAAAAATCCTGAGCAGTCATGAGTATCAGACATGTCACCAGGAGACCATTTACCTGTGGACGGGACGGAGGAACAGAGCAACCCGACTAAAGGCAAGTACTCATGATCTGACTTCTATTTTTAGGCTACACACTGCTGCTCTGGCCACTCGGTTTTAAGCTTGACTTGATGAACGAAGCACCAATATTTTGTACTTCTATTCATTATCTGTAAAGTTTACCATTTTTATCCCAACAATATTGAAAGGTTTCAGTGTTTCCTAGAGAAAGGGTGTTAAAAACCCTGAAGCACGCTGAAAACATCATGGTACACGGAAAAGTGCTCACTGAAACACTTTATTTAATGATGTGAGGGTTATAAGCACTTTAAGGCAGGATCCCACCGCACACATTAAATGGTAGTCATTTTAATAAATTACTACTGTCTTTAAGTGAAAGAAATTAATTTCCAAAACAATCAACCAAAAAAGTTTAACCTCTTCAGCCTGAACCTTCAGCCCGAATTTGGCCAGGATTGGATAAACTGTCCAATCCTGGACAAATCCTGGACTTGCAGGCTTTTCATCTGTAGGTGTGGTCATTGAGGCCATATCTTACAATTAAATAGCTTTTCAGCTAACATGACTTTCTTTTGATGTGTTTGAAGGTAGTGCGTCTTTCAAATCAGCACAGGAAATCCTTTCAGCACGTGACCCTGTTAGCAGAGGAAACACCATCCCCACTGACCTCATCAGCAGTAAGTGAAAACCACGAGACCCGATCACCAAACAATACATGCGACCACGAATAAAATGTCGTGACTCCTGATGAGGGGTTTGAGGAAAAAAACAAGTCAGTTTCATTAACGGCGAGCAGAGTTAGCGAGAAGGTACAGTGTTAGCTGAAGCAGTGGTATCTCTTTGGAAATAAAGTATTTCACTCTGTGCTGCTGTCAATTGTCAGACAATAACAATCAATAGAGAGACGTAAAGTGCCAACCCCAAGCTTCCTACCAAATTACTATTAATACAAAACAACAACAAAACAAATACATGTGGCTGTTGGGGACATCATTGGGCTGTTGGGTCATCCAGATGTAAAACATATACCAGAAACATCTGGAGAAATGGAGAAAATGATCAATTCCTGGGTGCAAAACAAGAATCTTGCTCCCAAAAACAGTTTTACACTTAATAGCCTGTCCTTGTGTTCAAACCTGTGATTGGTTACAGCTTGAATTTGCTTTGTGCTCACTCTTTATCATCAAGAGATCTCCGTTGTGTCCCTGCACTGTGTAAGACCGTCTTCACTGTATGTTTGCCCAGCCCAGCCTCTGCCTTCTGCAGCCCCACCAGCCGAGGCCTCACCGGAGGCAGCAGGGCTTAAGAAGCCCCAGCGTGACCTCCAACAGCCCGCCTGCCCGCGATGCGGCCTCACGGCCCCGGACCACAGGCTGGCCCCTCTGTCGCCGGGCCCGAGCCGGCTGCAGGGCTCCAGCCTGTCGGTGCAGAGCAGCGGCAGGAGGAGCCGGAGGAGCGGGGGCAGCGTGGCCGGACCACACCAACACACTGCTACACCCGGTGGTAGGCACCACCAGGCATGATGTGCTTCACTTCCACACACTGTTTAAAGAGGACTGGACAATATAATCTAAAATTGATACCACGATAAATTCTCATCTATTCTGCTAAAGATAGAAAAACTTTCTAATACGTCAGTAGCCTACATGACATTTCATTTCTCAAACTGGTTTAATTTCATTAATTACAGTATGACACATATTCTGGACTGAGCTTTGGGCTGATTGATGGGCTGAACGTTGGTTTATTGTCAATGCTTGTTGTTGATACAAAAGTGAGATTTAGTTGAAGCATATTTGTACTGTCCTTCAGGTAGTATGTTTTAAGTTTTACAGGACTAAAGGATTCATGGGGATTTAACAGCTGGTGAAAACCTTCATCGTGTTAACGTCCCCCACACACACAACAATCTAAACATGTTTACCAGTCATCCGTCGGCCGTACTGAGGTGATCTTAAAGATGTCGACTATCAGTCATATTTTCCAACATTTCTACAGACTGTGCTGCTCCGCTCTGCCTGCTAGTGGGTGGAAATATTGAATTTAACATTTAAGATTGCCTCGAACAAGTATTGTATCTCATGGACATTCAAATAACGCATGAAGTGGATAAGGAGTTTATGGTTATTTTGATCTAATCTCAGTTTAATTTCATGGAATCGAGACTATTTATTTATTGATAACTTGGTGGACCGAGGTTGGTAATTCCACACGTTTGGTTTATCGTGTGCCCTTATGGGAACATTTGTCACAAGGAGAAAGCATAAAAACACTGTGTGAAACGTGAGTACATGTTCAAATGATGTTTCTATCTTTTTACACAAATTGAGCTCCAAAAAGTTTCCCTTGAAGACTTTCAGACTTCTGCACTTTCTTCCAGTTGTATCAAAGCGTGAAGTGGACCACTCCTTGTTTATGTTTTCATCTCTATGAAGTTATGCATTAAATCAATACAGCGGCCACACATTATGCCTTTTTCATCTGCACACATATATAGGTATTAGCATAAGTTATGTGCGGGGGGTGTATAATTGGGGCGGCTAAGCAGGAAAACGCTGAACCCCACTCCCCGGGGAATTCTGCCGTCTCCTTTTCAGTTACTTCCTTGAGTAAACAGGATAAAACAGCTCCATTTGCATGAACTCACTCACTATCTGGTGCTTGTGTGGAAGATAACGGTGACGGAGTAATAATACAGTGGTTAGGATCGCGAGAGAAGCACTGGAACACACCAGTGGGGTTAATGTATGCAATCTCACCTGCACCTAATTTGGGTGGGAGAGCAATTATCTCGTGACAGCTTCTTCCTAGTTGTTGTTCATCACCGGCAGCCTCCGTGGCCTTTTTTTATTTTCCCCCGAGGACTGAACGAAGCTCTGTGATTAAGTAAACACAATCACACTTGATCACTGCAGCGGAGTGGTTTCTCTTTTAAGTTCTAGTTGGCACAACAAACAAACATGCGAGAGATTAATTTAGGGTTAATGGATTCGTTAATCCTCGTTTCTGACGCCGCCTGACAGGCCTTTTGAACACACAACTGTTTATTTTTTGTGTGACCTCAGATTATGATACTTGCTGCTAAATCACTTTTCTCCCTCATCCCCCCCCCCTCCACACACACAGACTCCTGTTTCCGGCTGCTGCTGGCGTGCCTGTCGTGCCAGGGCTCCGTGTTGCTCCTGGGTCTGTTGGAGGCCTGCTCCTCCTGCCTCCACACCCTCTGCTCCTCCTGCTGCCACGCCTGCGCTCGCTGCTGTTCGGCCGTCCGGGAGGCGCCCGTGGAGGAGCTCAGCTGCCACGCCCACTGCCACTCGGTGCTGTTTGAGTCGTGCTGTGAGCCAACCGAGTGCCTCGAGTTTTGTCTGGAGTGCTGCGAGATCTGCCATCGCAGCTAGGAAGAAGATGGACTGCCGGGGCTGAGGACAAGACGTGACAAACAGCTGCCAAACAAATGCTGCTAAAATAATGATTTTCTAATGACTTTAACCCACACAACCTCTTTCCAAAGAGGGAAGATTTCACTTAGCTCAACATTTTGGGGAATTCACGTATTTGTTCTTTATCCAAGAACTGGATGAGAAGATTGAGACCACCCTCAAGACTGCTGGAGCTAGCAGGCCATTAGCTAAGCTCAGCATTAAGCCTGGACGATGCCTGGCTCAATCCAAAGTAAAAATAAATAAACATACAATAACTATATGTTGTATCTTGTTTTATTCATATACCTACAGAAATATAAAAAACCCAATTTGCGTTTTTAAGGAGTAACAAGCTGTAAGTATTTGTGGACAGTTTATCCGCGGGGCACTGTTCTGCACGGGTCTGCTTGTGTACAGATTAAACAAACTAGATATAGTTTGTTAATTAGGGAGCTTTAGAGGTGCTGGCAGGGGACATTTTATACCTTGGACAGGGCCAGGCCACACTTCCAGTCTTAATGCTAAGATAAGCTAAGCTAATCACCACCCGGCTCAATACTTAAAGAAATAGTTCGACATTTAGGGAAACAGGCTTATTACTATTTTTGCAGAGAGAAGGTTGTATCTGTCTGTTAAATATGAAGCTACAGCCAAGAGACAATTAGCCTACCTTAGCATAAAAGCCGGAAAACAGCTACTGCAGGCTGTCTCTGTCCAAAAGTAGAAAATCTGCCCCTAATGCTCACTAACTAAATGTTATAGCTCATAGTTTCTTTAGTACAAGAAGCAACGTGTAAACAAGTGTGGTTTCACAGGGGTTTATTCGCTGGACTACTTCTTGGCATAGAACCTTAACTTCCAGGAGTCTTGTCTTCACCACGAGGTTACCAGGCTAGCTGTGTCCCTCTGTTTCCAGTCTCCATGCTAAGCTAAGCTAACCACCTCGTGGCTGCAGCTTCGTAGGCTACTTAACGCAGAGATAGGAGAGTGGTGTCAATCTTCTTATTTCCCAAACTATTTAACATCTGTGCATTGTCAACTCATTGCAACCAAGAGGAAGGAATAGATGCATTATTTATCCCCTGGTTGATAAAAAAAAAAAAAATAGATTCAAGGAACTTTTGAAGTATTAATAGAAATGTATCAAGGTCATTTGTTCTGCTTGTTAAATCTCTCTGGTTTGCCAGGGTGAATAAAATGGAAGCCAGTGTGGGACTCATTAATACTCCAGTGTTGTTCTTGATCACATTTCTGAACAGCCTGTACAAGCTGCAGTGCCTTCCAGATTCAGGCTTTATTCCACAGAAACGCCTTTTGTTTGTACATTAAGTTGCATTTAATGACTCTGACCCAGCAAGACCCCGAACGAGAGGGGTCTACCTCTTTGCTCAGTTGTGTTCGGGTTCTCATGTTGTAAGATTGCAGGTTTGACTTCTCGCTGCACGGCTCTTTGCAGCTGAGGAACAGGGCGACAACAAAACTTGTCAGCTCTCTCTTGAATCCCTTTTCATATTTGTCACATAAAGCACTTAGAACATAAAAGGATGCTTATTGTCGCCAGATCTCGGAAGATCGAAGCCGGCTCCTTTAAAGTCGTCGTGTGAGATGACAGCAGAGAGGCAGAGTAAACAGCCAAAAATAAAACAAAGCGGCGATAAAGACAACGCTGTCAATCTGTCCGCGCGAGCCAAGAGTCTCATTTAAATCACGTTAGAGCGAGTAAATCGAATTTAAGTAGCTCTTTTGCCCACAACACATTTGGATTCTGCTAATGACAAGAAAAGAGCGGTGACGTCTAATTTAGAGCACGGCGAGCGTACGCCAACAAATAAACACTCAGGTTTGTTCCACTTGTCCCCCTCAATTTGTTACACCCTTTACCCACAGCTGATGTCTACGTCCACAAATCACAGACACCTGATATTGTGAGAGTGAATTCAGGACCTACATTTGTTGCAGACACACAGTAATAAATAGTTTTACGATTGAAGTGTATATTGGCCTTTGAGTGTTGATTTGAAATCATCACTAAATTAAATAATTGTGATGGAAATGATGCCACCTAGGTTCCAGTACCATCAGATTTCATTTCATGGTGGTAAAAACAAAAAGAATTCAACTGAGAGCTTTTGGTAGGACCTTTTTTGTAATTTGTTTTTATGAATTGATAAATTGACAATTTTGGTTAATAAATTAATAGTAATTTTAAAAAAAATTCCATCAAAAATGACAGACATTTTCTTGTTCCTGCCTCTCAATTATGAGGATCTGCTGCTTTTCTTTCATCTACGTGACAATAAATGAAATATCATCAGGTTGTGTTGGCAAAACACTGAGCTTCCGGACATTTTATAGACCAAACAATTAGTTAATAAATGTAGAAAATAATTTGCAGATGGAACAAAATAAAGAAATATGAATCATAAAAAGCAAACCTCCAAAGAAGGGGTAATGAAAAATGATATATGATATATACCTGTTACTAATTACAAGATAGTATTTTACACTATAATTAATTATGCATTTTTGGCTCATATCTGAACCCCTATTAATACTCTGGGTACATTTTTGTCCTCATAATTTTATTATTTATCCCTTTATTCAAATATACTTCATCTGTGTGCTCATGTATATCTCCGGCAGGGCTGTGGCCTTCATTGAGGACACAGGTCATGTCCTTTAATTGTTGTGAATTTGTGGGTTTTACAAATCTATGTGGAGTTTATATTCTACAATTAAAAAATGTACACGATTGGTGTTTTATAAGCCGATTCAAGTTTTTATTTTATATTACTCAATATCTTCTAATTTGACAACTTTGAAGCCAACAAAATAACAAGTGTGTGAACGTGTTATGAAATTGTCTCATGGGCCCCGTAGATTGGGACCTCTGATTTAGGGAAATAAAACGAATTCGATGAATAAATAAGAGACCCTTTTGGTTTCTTGTCAAAATGTTCTGAGAGCAGCAAAATGTTTCACTTTTCTTATATTGTTGACTTGTGTCATGCTTTCATTTGGGCATCAGTCAGAGTTTGAGAAATGCATTTGCACATTCGTACCATTGTAGCAAGATGTATAAATAAAAACGGCCCGTTCAGTTGACAACCTCATCATGCTTCGGAGGCTCCAGGTTGAAAACCGACACCTTGTTTTTTCTTAACAGTTGTTGGACTGGCAGTCTGAGATAACAAGACTGGGCATCACAGATGGAGGGTGACCCAGTGAGGAGCGGTTTGTTTTCAACCCGAGTTGCTTTTCAAAAACAACCCTTTCAACACTTTTTTATTCAGAATCTGTCTATTTGTATTCTCGCCGTCCTCCAAAGCTTTATGACAACGGTTGTAACCTCCTCAATCAAAACAAGGTTTACGTGTAGTGTATGAAGTGCCGCCTCTATTGAAAAAAGGGGAAATAATAACACCTAATAGTCAGTCTGTCAGATGTGCCCATCTGCTGTACAGGAAACAAAAATAAATGTAACCAGATTTGAATATCTAACATTTCAGGCTGAGGCAGAGAGGACCGATCAAAGGGAAGAGAGACACAGCAGAGGGGGGGCAATCATAAACACATTGTCTCATTTTAATAAGTGAGGGGAATGGTTTCTAAACCAGCGCATACCATCAAGTTTCATGTGTTTGGGATGGGGGGGGGGTAAAGTGAAATACATCAAAACACAGCTAATGAGTGTTGGGTTAAAAATGGCTGTGCATGAAATATGAATGGCATGCAGGATTTTTATCTTAAATATAAGATACCTGGAATCTAATGCACGTTCTGCAGACAATAACTGCAGATTAAGGAGTGGTTCAAGAATAACAGAGGGCAGTACTATTACAGTACAACTCAACTGAATTTAATAAGCAAACACCCAACCAGCCTTTATCAACACAAACAAATGTGATGAAGGGATCGTTTCTCGTGAGATCCCAGTTGCTTTTGATTGGACGGTGCTACAGATGTTTCTTGGCAACCGATTTAGACATTACTAAAGTGTAAAGTTTTAAACTAGCTATAAAGAACTTAGAAAGGAATTTACACACAAACTTAAGTGATGAATTTACAGAAAGCTGGTACAGCCCTGGTCATTGTATTAGGTTTCTCATGTCCCCAGATATCCAGAAAAAAAAAGCTCACTCAAGTTTAGGGTTTTTTAGAATTTATAAAATTTTTTACAACTTTAGAGTCTTCTGTATTGTACAGGCGTCATAAATGTTTTCCTATATGAATTCTGGTATAGTATTTATGAATAAAAAAAACACCAAAAAAGCAAGTGTTTCACTTTTGATGGCCCTAAAAGCAAGCCTGACAAAAGCTGAAATGACACTTGTACAAATGTAGTCACCCTGTTTCAATAGCCAGAGAGTATTCCAGCTCGTCTTATTCAAGTATATCAAGTTCATAAAAAAAAGAAAATAAATAAACAATCACAAACACATTTCTCCAACGAGTCTACCAAAGTAAGACCAAGACGAATATTGCACCATTTGATGGCACGTACCAAATGTAATATCTTGGTAAAAATGATTAATGATGCATACATCAAATACGTAAATTCAAATTTAGCAACAAATAAAAATCCAAACCACGATATTATATTTTATACATGTGTGTGTGTGTGTGTGTACGTATTGTGCTAATAGAAACAAAACAGTTACAGGTTGATCAGAACTAGTCAGAAGGAACAAATACTTTCACGGTTCTGTCTAATTGTACGCATGTTATATATGTGTATATATATATATATATATATATATATATATATATATATATATATAAAATGACCTTTGCTCGTGAGTGGTTTAGTGATATGTGGATTATG